>JAHWFO010020125.1:207478-237065 GCA_023313115.1 Rhysida immarginata
ATAATAATAATAATAATAATAATAATAATAATAATAATAATAATAATCACTAAATATACGGATCTTGCACACGAAATAAAACGCCTTTGGGGAGTTAACAGAGTACACATTGTTCCTATCATTCTTTCTGCCACTGGGGTTATTCCACATTCGCTACACAAAAGCCTGTCAACACTAAATTTAAACCCACACTTATACAAAACCTTACAGAAAGCCACAATTCTAAACACCTGTCACATAGTAAGGAAATTCCTACACCCAAACATCAATTCTCCCACGAGTGCATAACTTTCCCTCCCTCGGATTTGAGTCCCTTGGGCTTTGGCCCTCTTTTGGGTCCGCCTCTGGGATTGGCTTCCGGACTTGATCCGAGTTTGGCTTCCCCAAACAATGATAATAATAATAATAATAATATCCAAGTTTCACACATTGAAAAAGAATTTAAGATTTCAGTTCCAAATTAAAACTAATAAATATGTTTGTTATTAGTGACATTTATTGTTTAATAAGCTATCTAATATATATATCCCTCAATTTACAAGCAACTTGATTCCAAAAGTACCATATGATAGCTGCTAAATGCTCCTAATACTGTAACTGGCTAAAAAAGTACATTGTATGCAAATGTTAAACAGTTAGTTTAACATTTAATATTATATTTTTAATTAAAATATTGGCCAAGAGTCCTGAGGCACAGATCTTATTGTTCTGGCAACCAGCAAGTCAAAGGTTCGAATCCCGCTCTCGTGTTTGTCCTGTATTATATCCAGTGTTGGCTTCGGCTTGCTGGGTGACAACCCAAATGTTGTTAGATTATTATTATTTATTATTATTATTATTATTATTATTATTATATAATTTAGAAGAATTAACAAATTTTCCAAAATTACAATTTTAAAACGATGCATGCCTGCATTCTGGACTCATCACTTATTGTAAATATCTAACTTAAAAAAGCCATGATTTTTCCATACTGAATTACAACTGACAAATCAAGAGGATGACACTACCAAAAAACCCAGGTATCATAAACACATTATCCCAATTATAGGGTTTTTAAACAAAAATCAATAACAAAGACATACGGTAGCCTCAATTTTGAACTGAGTAAGTAATAAGTTATTCTGCAAGTTTTAACCATCCATTTCACTTGTCAGCATAATATAGATATTTGCATTATATCACAGAAGTAATGGACACATTTTCTCAAAACAAAGTTTTTCAAGACAGGAAACTCACTAAAATTTGAAACAAAAGAGAAAAATTCAAATTCAGAAAAAATCTTCAAAATACACTGCAATGAAGTTTGGGTCTTTTTTTTTTCCTATTTTACTTCATTTGAGTCGTTATCAGTGTTAACAACGAAACAAACTTTTGTACTTACCATTGTTGAATACTAGTAGGCCTGTAGTTTCGTGAAATTTAATTGAAGTTATAGCACCTTGAGCATGTTTAACATTCGATTGACATTTTACTAGGCAATTCTTATGCAAATGCTTCATAACAATAACAATTTTTATTCTGACAAGGCAATTTCGTGATTGATGTCATTACAATAATGACAGATACAATTCATATACGGTACTGTATATTAAGTGAATTAAGTCATCATTTTTTTTATCTGTTATTGCTTCATAAATATTAAAACAATTGGTTTAGAAAAAGCAAAACAATATTAATTTATTAAGCCAACATGCTTTGACCTTTCGTCTTCATCAGAGCCTATTCTTATTCTCTTGATGATAATTGCATTGGAGAAAATTGGTTAGAGCAAAGAGTAGGAAGCTCATGGTTCCTGGTTCGAATAAAGGTCACGGATTTTTTCCTTTCCATTTCCATCTACTTTATTTTCAAAGAAGTAAATATTGCAGGAAACCAAATAAGCAATTTTCTCTATACTTAGCTAATAAAATTAATGTTAAAATGAAAGGAAAATTCCGTTACCTGGATTCGAACCAGGGACCACGAGCTAGATACACGTTGTCCCTGGTTCGAATTCACATTGTGGAGTTTATCCTTTCATGTTTCATATTAATCTTATTATAAAAATACAATGTCAATAAATGCATACTGTCAATAAAAGCAATGTCAGATGTTGAAAGGCTGTCACTTTAGGGATCATACATATATGCTTATTTAAAAACTAATCATTTATAGTGAGGATTTTATTTAATCTTTTAACTGCATGATTAAAGTTCATGACCGTTCTTGATATGATGAATTTATACACTTCTCACAGCATAACGAGGTTTTTAAAGTCTGTGGGGTGAATCAGCTTTCAGTAGATAAAGGTTATAAAATTTTGGTTAATATATGCTCCAGTCATCCTAAGAAGAGCACTCAAAACCAATTTTTCCCCTTAAAATTATTTTTAAGAATTAAGCTTTCCTACATCTCACTAGAATTTTATTTTTGCAGAGTAGTTTGTCATATCATGGCTTGATGTGTCAATTGGATTAGTTTGCAATTGCACGCAGAGAGTTAGTAACAACGACTGCAAAACGAACAACTGACTTAAGGAAAAAGGGCCTTACAGCGGGATTCTAACACACAATTTGCTGGTCTTAAAGACAAGAATTGCTCCTTAGTGCTCTGACCATCATTTTTCGCTTTAATTTTTTTACTTTCTCATAATAGAGAAAGTATTGTAATCATCAAAAAATTCAACCTCAAGATTTTGATGAATCTCAACATTTTTAGATCTCCCAGAGCCCAAAAAACATTTTCGGAATTACATTTGTGTGTCTGTCCATGATAACTCAAAAAATGCAATGAGCTAGATGGATGACATTTGGTATTTGGTACCTAAATCGAAATTATAGATCTGTATCAACTTTTGGACCAAATCTGTCAACCAGAAGCAGCACTTTACCTAAACACATGCTCGATTTTCTTCATATAAGTAGGACTTTATATACAGCTAAACAATTAAAATTTAATACAGGCCTTCATAATGATGAAAGACGATTAGATATCAAATTTCAACCCACTCGCACAAGAAGCAGGGGTACTTTACTTGAAGATTTACTTAATATTTGTACAGGATGTCTCTAAATGATCCTTTGCATGATGACCGACTTACAGTTCCTTATGCAAAATGTTCAAAACTCAAATTTTAAGGGTCTCAACGCCACGCAAAGTTTGCTAAAAAGCTGGTGGAAAACAATCTCAACAATTGTTCTGTTTTCTCGTGGCGTAGCGCTGTTCATTATGAGAAAGGTAGAGATAGAAAGTTCATAAATAACGTAACGACACAAATTTTAGACCCTAATTCTTTTTTGGTAGTCTTTAATGAAATGTAATAAATATAAATTGTAACAAATTTTCATTTTATGAAACAATAGCAGTAGCAAATTGCAAAATTAAGATTATGATGACAAAATGAATTACACTCGTTTAAGCATATTAAAATGAGTTCAGGAAAAAAAAAAATTCTCGAGGACGGGATTTGAATCTGCAGCTGCAAAATAAGACATCTGAAATCTACCACTGTGCTACAACAATACGATGAAATTTACTGCGAATATTTAGATATGTATAAAGCATGCACATTAGTGGTAAGCTTCTATGAATTCTTTTCCTCTGGAAACTCCTCAGTCGAAGCGAAACAGCTTCTTTTTAATATTAGTTTCATTATTAGCCATTCTTCAGATTTCACCAAGGAATTGGAGAGACTGCAGACTCGATTTGATAGAGACAGCAATGGCGACGAGGAGTCTGACCGACAGCAGTGAAGCCGATGCAATGACATCATGGCAATACTGCCTTCTGATTGGTTTTCCGTTCTGTAGCGAAACGGAATGAAAATCTTTCTTCAACACTGCTCAACTAGCTGTTTTGGTGACCTAAACAGAATGTAAGCAAAGTGACGTCATAAAAAATTTCCGTTGGATTTCTGTTCTGGCGTGATTCCGGTGATGTGGAAACCACGCCCAAGGGAAAACGCTCCCGAGTTTTGTTTTTATGGAGTGTAGATATTTAAATTAAATTTCCTCTCTATAAACAAAAAAAAAAAATTTTTCCTTAATTTTCAATTACTGCTAAAATCGATGTATTGGTGCAAAATTTATGACCAAAACATGGCCCTGAAAAGCGAATGTGGCAATAAAACAGGTCAATAAAATTTTCAAATCAAAAAACACGAACATGAAAGTTTTCTTGTTTCAACGATGTTGATGATTTCCATGACTCAGATGATAAAGATAATTCGAAGGCTTCAATTAATTATTTTTGTAACATATTATTAAATACCATATATTATTGAATAAACTTATTCTAATCATGTGACAGGGATCGTGTTGATCGCCACTTTCACCAATAGCCCCACTTTCAAAAAATAAATCATGTGTTCACCATAATCTTCCCTAATTACCATTCCCAGTAGGGGTTAGTCTTGAATTACTCCTAGAGAGCTTAAATTATTCGGATCATTTAATGTGAACATGATGTATTGATTCATCTTTTGGAAGTCGCTAATCGAGTAATTTTTATAAGCCTTCAATGTGACTATGTACAACTTTTCCCTATTGGTCAAATATTGCGTTTGGCATAATGGTTAGGTTATGTTATTATCTGATATATGGCGATTGACATGTGCATTAGCTGAAGTGAATTCAGGAAGGTAGCCGGCTCGCTATGGCTAGAGGTATCGCCTCCCAGCCATCACGTGATACACTACGATCTATCCGTAGCGTATTTGAACGATCTAGGCCCAATGCTAGACTAGGGCCTAGCCATCGAAGATCGAAATCGAAGAGAAACAATGAAGGGATGAAAAAAGGGTGAAACAATAGGAAAGAATAAACAATTTTTGCTTTATTTTGATTAATTTCTGTTGCAAGCTCTAATTGTTCATTAATTCAATAATAAAATCAACGACAAGTTAATTATCTCAAAATTAAAGTTAAACATTTTATTAGTCATGTAAAAGTAAGAAAATATTCAATACTACAATCTCTCCTTGGCTTAGCCGTAAATATCTCATCGTTGTTGTATAAAATAAATTCATGTCCGTTGACAATGACTCGTGTTTCGATCATAGTTTCAAGAACGTTTGCTTCTGTCGGCGCAACCATCTTGAAAATGACCAACGAAGCCAACTTTTGAGAAGCTCACTTAAAAACCTAACCGGCTACGGATGGGTGGAGCTAGCCAAGCCTAGCGAACGCGTTCAGGGAAAAGGCTAGGCTAGCCCACCTAGCCGTAGCGAGCCAGCTACCTTCCTGAATTCACCTCTGGCATTGGATGCAGTGTTGCCAACTTAGCGGATTCCCCGCTAGATTTAGCGGATTTCACACAAAACTTTTGCAAAAATCCACTAGAATCCGCCAAAAATTACACAGAACAATAGAATCTAGTGAATTTTTAGTTTGGTTTTAGCGGGAAATTTTTTTTTGAATTGGCAACTCTGATTGGATGTTCAGTTACATTTAGCGGATTTTATACCAAAAAGTTGCTGAATTTTGCATATTTAATTTCATTACTACAATTGAACTCTGCAGATTTTTTTTTTTGCTCGGTTTTAGCATGAAAAAAAATTTTGAGTTGACAACATTGGTGGCTAAAAATATGAAAAGTGGCTAAAAAAAAATAATCCCAGATCCATTCTTGGATGATTATTTTTGAATTTTTTTATATGATGTGGAAATTTTGGCCCTGCAATAATACATCGGGTTAATCAATTTTCCCGATTTTTAGGCTCAAAAATGGGGGGTGTGGCAATATAATGAGGGTGCAATACATCATATTGAAATTTACAGCATATGTAAGAAATTTTCAGGAAAGCTGTTGTTTAAATGGAATTTTATCATCCTTACCATTAAACGGATTAGCATCGGAATAATGAATTTTATAGGTTTTTAGACAATGCAGTTAATTTAAGCCAAGAAATTGGTATATTTATCTGACTTTTGGCAGCAATATAGGCAAATTTGAATTTTTTTTTCCCCTTGAACATAAATGACTAACAACAACCCAAAAAAAGGAATGACTTTACTCCTAATTGAATATATACAGAAGTAATCAATAACCTTTAAAGAATGAGTAAAGGGAGAGAGAGGGTATTTCTGATATACAAACAGGATAAGAATGTAAATAAGCATTACCAATTCAAATTGACCCTATCTTAAATCATTGTGCACATGACTGGGGGAAGAAGGATTGAACTTATAGAGGGGTGGTGGCGTTTACCTTGTGCAATGGAAGAACAATGAAGGCTCCGCCTCCCGCAGCCTCCGTTATAATTGCCAAAAATTTCGGGTTGACGGCACAGAATGTGGCATCCCACGTCGACTTGGACACTCGGATGTTATCGTAGCATTGTTCGCGTTTTAAGGGTGTTCCGAATACATGTCGGAATTTGCTATTCCTCACCACTCGAAACGACATCTTCGAAAAGAAAAAAATAAAGGGGAGGAGGGAGGGATGGGTAGTGAGGAGGTGGTTGATTAATTTCACTCAACAATAAAAATAAATATTCATAAGATCTGAGAAGTTTATCGGATTTGGTGGTGGTGGTGGTGTGTTTTTAAAGAGTAGCTGGGAGTTGGGAGAATACGAAGAATTTGTCGAGGAAAGCTTCCTGCGGATGACTAAGATGAAAATTTTTGGGGTTATTTTCCTGTATGTAAAATTCTGAGCCTGATGTGAGTATACGAGTGCGTTGGGGTTTTACTATGCGCGAACTCGGCTTTATTTCTAATTCTTAGATAATTTAATAAATTTTTTATGAGATTCAGTTCTGTGTACACAGCGTCCACTCTGGGCTTATAACAATGCCGCCACGGTGATCATCATAAAAATATTGCCTTAGAAAATGCTCTGCTTCAATAAAGCAACGCATATCGCCTTAAAAGACAGGGCAATTATAAATAGAATTTTGGCGGAAATGAAGAAGAAATTCCGGTATAGAAATGATCAAGGGTTCATGTTAAGCCTACGATTTTACTATGACTACTGAGCTCGGTCCATCATTATCCAATTTATTTCCATCTTAACGTCATCTACAGTCAGAGAAGGTAAAAATACTTAAAGGCTATGGAGCTTACTTTCAGTTCCTCTTAAATGGTTTTTCCGTCTTAAATCACCGAGGGTAACACTTAAATATTGATGAAACCATGAAAAAAAATTTTAGTTTAAATTTATCTACCGACGAGAAGTATCCGTTCCTGTCGATAACTGTTTTGATAGTTAAGGACCGGCGTCTGAAGGCGGGTAAGGTGGTGCTCCTGGCTGGCAGTGAATGCTAGCGTTTTGCCGATTTGCGCATGCGCAGTACTTCCTCTTCGTCCTGGTTTTATCTCGTTTCACGCGCAGCCATTCTCCTGGCCATAAATGGTGAGAAGCGTTGGGCGGAGTTGGATTGAAAATACCGCCTGTTTCATCAGTCAACTCATACCTTGAAATCGACTTGCGTCGTTATCTTGCTGCCTACGCACGCGCTTTACTAGCATAAAGACAAGTGTATCTCAGCAAACACAAACAATAAAAAGCGTTTTATATGCTATCCCATTTTTTTTTTTGTTGTCCTTGCCCTTTGATAAGTGCGCTCGCTACTTTAGCTTCAACATTAGGCCTAGAAAACGTAGCAGGAAAAGAAAAAAAAGTAAAAAATTCTGTATTTTTTTTCTTTTTAAATAATAGAACGATTGAAGGAGAAATTGTAGTTTACATTTGTCGAGAGCAAACAGTGATCTTTCTTTGTCAAATAAATCAAACAGGTAAACTCGTTATAACGAAAAGCGGCATTGTCAATCTGAAGCCAAGCGTTTATAAACAATGAATTGTATTTCAAAATAGCAGAGAAATCTGTACTCCTTTAAAATTCACTATAACGAGGTTTGGCTTGCCTATATTGATTCTTTTTTTTTTTTTTAATCTAGAGGATGTACATTGAATACTATTGAAATTGATTTAAAGCTGAATTATCGCCTTGTAAAGGTGTGACAAAATAACTGTTTGTCTATTTTTATTTATTTTTTTTTATAAACAACTTTTGACTTCCTTCCACCAAACAGCTGATCATGCTTGTTCACCAAGCCACACAATGACATCATTTGATTACTGGCATCGCTTGAGAAAATCAATATTGGAGTCTAAAAAGAATTATTTATACGCCTTATCTAATGCAAATAATTGAATAAATAATTTTAAAAGACTCTCAAATTAATAATAAATTTTTATTATTTTTTTTTTTTAGTAAAATTCATATGCTAATATGATATCTTTTTCATCAGATTCATGTATAATTAAAATCATTATTCCCATTTAATAATAATGACTCATTTGCAAAGAAGAAAAAAAAAGGAAATCAATACAACAAACACAATGAATCAGTTCAAGATTCAGGTTAAACTGATAATTTTATTTATCTTTGGTATACATATTTGAAAAATATCTTTGATAGGTTGTTATTACATATCTTTTTTGCAAAATGATTTTTTTTAAAGAATTTATTTGCCGCTTTTTTGGCTTTTCTAATCGGATCCTTATAAATTATTAAAAACGAGAAATCGACTACATGGCTGGCTGGATCACGGCTTCGAATCCCGATGGGAATAGATGTTAGTTCTATTAAAGTAGATCTTGTCATCGAGCCTCGGTCTCTTATGTCTGTCTATAATATTAAAAAAAAAAAAAAAAAAAAAAAAAAAAAAAGAAAAGAAAAGAAAGCGTAGCCTATAAGATTATAAAATTATTAAACAAACTAATACATTACTTCCTGTTGATACATTAATGAATCTTGCTTGGATTTGAAAGAATGTGCGTATTGCTTAATTTTTATTGTAAAAATGCACGACAATTGACACGCCCTTCATTAGCGTATGAAGTCACCAAAACATCGTGAATTCGGTTTGGCATAAATTCAACAAGACGCTGATAACAGTGCGGAGATAAGGATAATACACCGATAACCATGTACCAGGAAAGTTATACACATTTCCGGGAGATTACACAGGGTGTGTAGGCATGTGTCGCACAGTTCATTCCAGGTCATTCCAAAAATGCTCGATGAGACTCTGACTACTAGTGCAACAAGAAGTCTAGCTGGCTTGTTTCTGATTCCTTTCCCGTAGCCTACGAAAAAAGACAGGCCCCACCATTGAAAGTTACCTGACCAAAATAGGTCTAGCAACAATCCAGCATTACATTGTCGCTATTGAGCCTTGTAGTTCCTAGAAGGTCGTGGGCAACACCTAGAGAGAAGGCCTGCGCAAGGAAACATCCTACATTTTTACATCATAAAAAGTCATAATTTAGGGCTTATTATTGGTAGAAATATGATTAATAAGGATTTTTTATGATTTTGTAACAATGTATGATGTTTCCGTGCACAGACCTTCTATCTGGGAGGCGTTGACCTGGCACTGATATTCTTGTTGGCTACAAAGAATGGCACCAGAAATTATATGGCATAGCCCTAGCACTGAAAAATCACCTGGCCATCTTAGTCCAAGTAACAATGTAACCTTCATTGTTTCCAACAAACAAAATAATACTAATTCTTAAAATCCAAGATGGAAACAATGAAAGTTACATTGTTACTTGGACTAAGATGATCAGGTGACTTTTCAGTGCCAGGGCACAGTGGCCGTTTCAATTGTTGGACATTGTTACAACAAAAATTAAACAATACATAACGACATGGCCATAACATTTCGCGCAAACTAAGGCTGGATGGACTAGGAGGTGTTGGTAATAGCACCACCCGAGGCCAATGAGAGAGATAGGCCCTGAAGCTCAAAAATCACCTGACCATCTTAGTCCAAGCAACAATGTATCCTTCATTGTTTCCGTCTTTTTCGTTTGTTGGAAACAATGAAGATCACATTGTTGCTGGGACTAAGATAGTCAGATGACTTTTGAGTTTCAGGGCCTGTCTTTCTTGTTGGCTTTGAGCACCACCAGAACGACGTACAATGTTTTACCTTTTCCATGTTAAGACCTGGTAGTTTCTAGAAGGCCGTGGTAGGGCCTGTCTTTTTCGTCAGCTATGGGCCATCCCATGATGTGGCTTTGTGTGCCAATGCATTATCGTTTTGGAAATAACCATATGTCTTAAGATACCCAGTGACCATTAATAGATGCGTTTGGTCAGCAATGATGTCTATATACTCTGTGGCATCCAGAAGTGTATCTTGAAGTATCAAGGGACAAAGATTTGCCAGAAAAGATTGACTTGTTAACATACTTGGATGGGATAGGTAAAGTCTTTGAACTGGTCCCGTTTTCTCCATATGCGTACTCTGCCATAAACATCATACAATAGGAAATTAACCTCATCCGACCAAATGACCTTTTTCCAGTCATCGATGGTCCAGTGCTGGTGTTCCTATGCCTCCAGAAGGCAATATTTCTTGTTCGACTGTGATAACAATGATTTCGACCATTGTTAATCGTATTTCTACCAATAATAAGCCCTAAATTTGGTCGACTTATGATGATGTAACAATGTATGACGTTTCAGTTGTTTGGCTTTCTTTCTAGGAAGTGTTGGCGCAGCCCATCAGCGACAAGGTGCACTTATTGGTGTGATCCGATATGTTTCTTCCTGGCATCAAGTCTGATGTGGTTCGGTTAATTTTGAACTGTCTGTATTTGCACAATATTAGCCACTCTCCTCCGACCGTTCTCTTCAAGAGCACTCTCGTCCACAAAACCACTGCTGTGTAGATGTTTTCTGTTCGTTGGCCCATTCTCGATTAACCTTTGAAACTGTGGTAAGTGAAAAGTTCAGGAGAACGGCCAAAACGGCTACCATCTACCTCGTTCAAATCCGTTAGATCACTTCTTTTCTCCATTCTCGATGAAGTTTGCACTCTCAACTGAAAGTAGGAACGTTGTTCTGCTCTATTTATCCTATTGGTCTGTTCATGTGGCATTCCACCCCGTTGGACGAATCAACGCGGATCCAGCTAATAAAGTTGCTGATCAGTGTATATATATATATACTCTTGTATTCAAGACAGAGTTTGCAAAACTCATATTGAGGACATTCTCTTCATGCTTTAAGCTTATGTTGTGTCAGTTCTTGGAAATTTCAAACTTGAGGTTGTATGATTGTAAACGCCATCCTATAACAGTCCAGACATGCTCTTTGGAAATCAAGTCAGGGAAGCATACAGGCCAGCTTAATTTCCATATACAGGGAAAGTCGACCTGGATATTTAAGGACGTTATTATTTAGGTCGTTGCCGATAGATTTGACCCTATAACCTACTAACCTTATGACATTTTTTCTTTTAATTTAAAAGTCACATCTCGAGAAAACGGGTTAACTAATCTCAGAACTATACGTATGTAGAATCAGTGATGGGTGTGTCCTTTCACCAAGTGTCTGAGGATATGTTGGCATGTATCTGTCAAACAGAAACTGGACTCGTTGCTGAATACCAGAGAATGGTATTGAGCTCTCCAAGTTTAATAACCCTATAACAGCAATCTCTGTTGTCTGTTGTGTTGTTTGAGAGGTACACACTATGTAGAAATATGAAAACATGTGTTCGTAGACCAGTTTCAAGCAAACCCTCATTGTTTGTGGTGTTTCAATTATTGCTATTCGTCATTATATAGAAAAGAGCTACAAACGCCGTAATCGTGCATTTATGAAATGATACCAGACAGAATTTTCTAGCATAACAATGCATGACCACACATGAAAATACACCAGAGAAGGATTTGATGCCCATACCACATTTCTGCTTGCATGTTCAGACTGACTTGGTTTCCATAGAACATGCACAGATGTCCTGGGAAGGCGTTTTCAATCATACTAGCTTCCAGCTGGGAACGTTCAAGAACAACAGAACATGCACTTTAGGCATTGAGAGAATACCTACTTTCTGGTGTAATTAAAAGATAGTTATTCAGTAGAATGTGCCAATTTATTTCTTGAAAATCTAATGAAATTAAGTTACACCAGTTGATATTAATATTGTTCCAGCACAAAGTAATATTATATAATCTATAAGAACGTAAGCTTTGCAAACCCCTCGATTTCAAGATATTCGGATAAGATAGAGTTACTTGTTTAGGAGTAACGTATATCAGATGTTCTCTGTTACGAATAACTCAATTAATCTATCAGCATGTGGCTTTATGGCTTTCATCCAATTTTGCTCGCAATTCGAGCAAATAGTCGATACAAAACTTGGCATCTGAATGGTAGGCAAATCCATTGATTCCATTTTTATAAGAAAAAGTGAAAGGAAAAATTTCGCAACTTCGGATCGATCAGAACATTCTCCTCGTTGCTCTTACCACTGACAATTTTGAGCTATCGCAGACACGCCTGCAGCAATGCTGTCTCCAGGGTGTCCTATATGCTACTAAAGCCAGTTTGATGATCAAAAGTTAGAGCAGGGAAGTCGGGAATCTTCTTTTGTAGTTACTAATAGCCCTGGCATTGAGATTGAAAACAGAATAAGTATAAAAAATGGATTTTTCGTATTTTAACTATAAATAACAATAAATAACTGCACTTATTTATCATTGACCTACAAGTGCTTCAACGCCTTATTGACTTTATGCCGACCGGTGGATGTGTACTTTGTACTAGTTTTGCTTATGATTGCTACATGTTAATACGTAGTAGTTTTAATATTAAAAAATTTTATTGTTCATAGTAAAATTATTTGTAAATTTCTGTTAGAATGAGAAGAGGGTATTTTAAACTTGTTGAATTGTGGCGATTTTTTAAACAAGTGTAAGCAAGTTTAAAAATACAAAAACATCCTGTATCCGCGAACATGAGATATCCAGGAAACAGATTTCTGGTTTAGAGAAGGGAAATAAAATATTCTTTTTGAAGATAAAAGGAAGTCTCTCTCTCTTATCTTATTTCTTCGAATTTCCTGATAGAAATTAAATCATTTTATTAATGTTTTAATTTCAAAAACAAGCATATCAAATTCTTGAATTTGTAATCATAGCCTCCAAAACGTAAAACCCCCCAAAAAAATTTCTTTATCTTTGGGTTTTATATTAACAATTGTTTCCTAATGAAATATTATCTAAAAATAATACATTTGTAATTTCAAGAACTATTTTATAGAAATTTCTTCTTGGAAATTTATTCTTGGCTTCATGCCCCGCCTCTTATAATTCTATCATAAATCAGATATCACAAATCACTTCAGATAAACGTAATTTTAGATAATTATCTCTTCTTTCTGTTGAAATGCTTTGGTATATCGAACTTTCGAACAACTTTTGAATGGTTAGACCGTATTCAAAGAATTTGATATTTTAAAATTATATTGTATTTAGAAATCTATTGAAAAGTTTGAATATAAATATTTGATTTTCGTCTTTTTATTTTCATTCTATTCTTCTAAAGCAGCTAAAGGAATAAGGGAAATATAGTATTCTTCAGAGATTTAAATTGATTCTTTCCAAATAAAGTAAAAATAAAATTTCTGGTCATCATCAGAAAACTTAAAAAATTTAGCAAGAACCTCATTTGCCGATGGTTCAAAAATAGTCCAGAAAAGTCAACAAATGGCAATATCGGACACGGGAGATTTTCGAATTGCAAACTTTTTTTGTCAAAAAATAAATTGCAGCTATTACCCGAGAAGTGGGTAGTCTTCCATAATAAGCTGAAATGTTTAATAGATTGAAAATTGTGCAGATTCAAAGTCTGTCATGACCTCTATCTAAATATTTGAAGGCAAGTCAATTATCCGTGACTGCAATACAATTTATGGATGACGCATTGCTTTTCCCATTGTTCTCTGCCACAAAGCAACCAACCGTTTGAGGATTGCAATCTTTGATTAATGCCGCGTTAAATATATAAGGTTTTCGATTTTTTTAAATGGACAAGAGACTTTGGTGAATATCACTTCCTGGTGTGATTTGGCTTTAACATCAAAATGCTTTAAAAAGTTACAAAGCGTTTTTATGTAGCCTATAAATGGACAGTGCTCGACCGACCATCAAAGATCAAATTTTCATTGCAGAATATTTTCTAACACAGAAAACAATGTGATTTAGTGTATCGTCATGCTCTGCTATATGTGTCAACCTAAAGAATACAGATGGATCATTATTATTATTTCTTGTTTTGGTTTTTCTTTGCACTATAAATTTTTATTTATAATGTAACATAAACAAATTTCATAATTTCCATTCTAGAAACGAGGCATGTTTCATGTGGTATTGTGGTGCTGAAAGAATCTAGAATGAGAGTGATTTAGCGCCTACAAGGGCAGGCGATCTAACATCTCTCGACTTTAATACAAAAACATCAAGTAATGCAATAATTACGAAATTAACTGATATCGTGTGATAAGAAAGGAGTAAAGTTGACAAAGTCGATAATAATGCACAGGAGAAAAGCCTACTTCTTTGAGATACACGCCTTTTGGTTCTTTACTACTTTTCAGCTTTAAGTGTCTTTAATTTTTATGCGTTCATGCTCATTTGTTATTTACTGCACTTAATATTTACTGTGATCCTTGGGCAAAGCAATACACTGGGCCTCTACTTAATCACCCACAGGTTTAAAAATATAAAGGGTAAATAAAAATCAATGTCTCATGAGGAACAATCAATAGATTTTTGAACAATATATGCAAGAAAAGTCTTGAGAAACACAAATATGACAGCATGTAAATATTATTAATCGACACACTGTGAAGCGTTTGCGAAATTCCTTGCAGAGAATTGATTTATAATTGGCTTGAAGTCAATGGATTTCATAGTGTCATTTTCCATGCACACGAGTTAAAGCCAGTTCGATCGTTGCTGCCTCATTGTGCTGCGAAGATAATTCCTTTCAAGTTTTAACCTTGAACATGAATCGTAAGTTTATTGACATTAGCATGAGGCACCCGTAATACATTTGCATGTGTCCCCTAGTGTCGTGGGATCCCTGGTCACTGTCCTGATTGCAAACACCATTCAAAGCTATGATTCATATATTCTCAAAGAGAAAGTCCAATAGAAATTATTCATTGACCACTTTTCACAGTCTTATTCATAATCAGTTTGATTTAGACTTCGTTCAAATAGTTTATTGTCTTGTAAATAATGTTGCCAATAGAAAATCTCTTCTCAGCGGGATTCTTCTTCTGAATCGAGAGAACTCAGGGTGTAATCTCCTGTCGATTAATATAAATATTTTTTGTATTAATATCCTTGAATAATTAAGGACAATGTGCTACGTTACAAGAAATTTAAATAATTTTATGATGACAATTTTCATTTGATTCCAGGTTAAGCAACATTGATTCTGATCAGTGTTTGAACGATGGCATTCAAAAAATGGCAGAGTACCCATAAAATGAAATTGTTGACATGGTATTTTATTATGGTACAAGTCAACAAGATGTTGTACTTGCAACCCAAATGTATGCTGAAAGATATCCAAATCGCCGCCATCCATCAAGGCCTTTGGAAAAATTATTGCACGTTTTCAGGACGCAGGTAGTGTTCAATAACATGCAACATGCAAGTCGTCGACCAAAACATCAACAAATGAGGACACACTGCCACAGTGGTTCTTGCTGTAGTTGCTGCTAATCCACATACCAGCATACATTCTATTGCTGATGATATTGGTTGCAGTTCCGAATCAGTATGGGATGTGCACTGTCATGAAAGCCTTAATACACGTGACTACGAAATACATTCAGAGCACTGTAACTGGCTTCTTTGTCAAATTGATGATGATCCACAGTTCACAAAGAAGATTTTGTGGTCAGCTGAGGCACACTTTGCACGTCGTGGTATTGTTAATAAACATAACCTCCATTACTGGGCCAATGAAAATCCTCATCGGTTCAGACAAACTGCTCACCAAGTGAAATATTTTGTGTGCCATACACAACAATCAAGTTATTGGTCCAGTTTTACGAAGGCAATCTCACTGGCCAGCGTTATCGAGATCTTATTCTAAACAATGTTGTGCAAGAGTTTATTGAAGAGATGCCATTAAGAGAACGTTGTGAAATTTGGTTTCAGCAGGATGGTGCACCTCCACATTTTCAATGGCAGCACGTGAATGTTTAAACTTGTTGTTTCCAGATAAATGGATTGGAAGAGGTGGACCAGTCATATGGCCACCCCACTCACCAGACTTAACACCTCTGGACTTCTTATGGGGCCATGTAAAAAATGCAGTTTATGAAACACCACCAGTAAGTTTAGCTGAACTTCAGCAGAGAATTACAATTTCATGTGCAGCAATAACCACTACAACAATGACAGCTGTGCATCACTCCATCAAACATCGTGCAGAATTGTGTGTAACATCTGACGATTTTCATTATGCATTAAAGTTGGCTTTGAAATTAAATGTGAAAGTCAAAATTAAGATCAGTGTTAGAAAGCCCACACCTCATTTGATAGGAGATAATTTTTTCGAAATCTGGAAACTCCCCTTAGTTATTGAGATATTGAGACTGGTAACAGACTTTTAGAACACCCTGTATAGATCACCACGATTGTTTTAGGTGACATGCGAAACTACCAAATGGTAGCAAAGAAGGTACAACTGTTGTTTGTTTGTTGTCAAACAATAACCATTCTTCAGCTTAATTTAACGAGCCTAGTATTTCTAGGGCAACTGGAAGAAATAGAAATAAATGGATTTGGTACATGTAAAAACAGTAGGACAAACTTGAATAAAACGGATGACGCTTTTCAAAATACTTCCATCAAACTTTATACGTTTCCATCAGAGGCACCAGTTCGAGAAGATCGATGAAATGATGTGTGAAATGAGAATTTGTATTGAATTGTACTAAAAATAAGAAGAAAATTGAGACATTGAGATAAGAATACCTTTACGTATTTCGAAACGCGTCATTCATTTATTAAATTGTTTTGTACTGTTATATCAAGAAACCAGGTGTTTCTGTTTCTTTAAAAATGTATTATGAATTCAAAATATCAGACTGCTGTAATATATATACATGTAATGGGTAAAATAAATAATGTACATATGAAATGACTGATTGAAAGCACGAGTTATTCCAGCGTTTCCCAAGCTTTTTCCGACTATTTTCTGGAATATTTTTGCGTGGCACACTCTATTATGTAAAACAAAATATGATTTACACTTCTTAATAATGATAATAATAAAATAAAATTAATAAAAAATCTTATTTAGGCTGAAACGGTGATTTTTTTATATTTCATTAATATTTTTTGAGGATTGGTATTTTTCTTGCGAACCATTACTGGGCCGCGGAATACAATTTGGGAAACGCTGAGTTATTCTAATAGCGAGAGGAAGAGCACAAGCTACAGATTATGCACATTTTTGATGTCACTCGATAAGAATAGAGTGATGCAATGGCAATAATCGTTGCATGAAGCGAATTTTTTTCATCCCTTGACAGGATGACTGAAAACCAATTTTTTGAAATGACTAAAGCTTGAGCTTAGTCAAAAGCAATGAGCTGTGTTGAGCTTAGTCAAAAGCAATAGATTCACATCGAAGAGCGAATAATGTGAACTCAGGCTTAGTCATGGAATCAAATCAATTAAAGACAATATTTCCTATTGAGGAATTCTGCGAGCGTTGCGGCCGAAAGGATTAATTTGGCAGAGAGACTACTTCCAAACGAGTTTCTTGCTCCTGGTTTGCAAATTTTAGATCCTGAGAATATAAGCTTGCAAACTTAACTCCCTGGTCATGGTCCTTCCTCCGCTCATCTGTTTCCCAGCACTTCAGGATAACAGGGATGGTATGAGAGCTCGACAAGTGGGTGCCACACAACCTCACCAATCGACTGAGCGCAGAGACTGGAAGTGTACTCTTCGATTCTCCAAAGAAGCAAGCAGGAAGGAATTTTGCAACGTATTATTAGTGTTGACGACCAAGTGGATATTGTACGACAATCATACATGATCAGCTTAATGATTGGAAGTAAAGGATATTCCAGGAAGAACTCCGAAGTCAATTCTCTATGCCTTACAGGTGGTCATCTGCCTATCATTTACAAGTTTGATGGCCATCCAGTAAATCCATCAGTTGGGCTACGAACTTTGCCACAGTCTCCTTATAATCCTTATCATCGTTTTTCCATTTGAACAACCTTTTATCAAAGAAATGCTTTGTCAGTGATGCATTAGGCAATGGAACGCTTCATCACATCCAAAGATGCTGATTTTTTTTCGGTGAGTTTAAAGTGAAAATGCCAAAACAGAATGGTCATAATCATAGGACTAAATTCACACGGTCTTCAAATAGCATTAATTTGCATGTTAAAGCTCTGATATAGTATTTGGACTTTTAATTGAGACAAAATGAGACATCTCAGGCTGGAGGAAGCTTGCAAGAGCTATTACGCTGTTCCAAGAAGGCTACTCAATCAGGTCCGTCGCCAGGCAGCTTCAAGTGTCACCTTCAGTGATTCATCGTGCATGGAATCGTTTCCAACAGACTGGTCGTTATTCGCGAAGGGCTGGACAAGGACGCAGACGCATAACGACAAGAATGCAGGACCGATATCTTCAAACTTCTGCTCTTCACCGACGAACATCAACTGCTAATGACTTGCAAAACTATCTGCGTGCGGCATCTGGAGTGGTTGTTTCTGACCAAACAGTGAGAAACAGACTACGGGAAGGTGGTTTGAGAGCCAGAAGGCTGAATCGTGTATCTCATCTCACGCGCCAACACCGAGAAGCACGACGTTGGTTTGCCCAACAACACATCAACTGGCAGCTGCGTCAGTGGCGTTCTGTTCTCTTTACAGAAGAATCCAGATTTCGCCTAACGTGTTTGCAACAATGCAACATACAGACAGAATGAGATGTGGTTCAGTCATGGTTTGGGGGGGGGGGGGGATCTCTATCGACAGCCGTACTGGTCTCGTTGTTGTCCCAGAACGTCTCAGTGCTAAAGTCTACATCAGGGACATTCTGGAAAATCACGTAGTCTGCTGCTTGTGTTGTGGGCCCTGATTTTGTTCTTGCTCGTCCGCATACGGCACATGCCACTCAGTAAAGAACGGAACAATCCATTATTGGAGTGACCAGCAATGAGTCCGAACATTAATCCGATCGAGCTGCGCGGGACGTGCTTGAAAGACGCATAAGGCAACGTCCAACAAGTCCGCAATCACTGCGCGACCTTTCGCAGATCCTCATTGATGAATGGGAGAACATTCCTCAAGCATCGCAAATGTGCAGACCTTCGAGCTCGTGAAGGGAATACACGTTACTAGAGAACACTTCTAGGGAGACGTGTATCCAGAGATGTCTTGAAACCCCTTCTTGAGAACAGTTTTCTCACTTTAGTTCCACCAGGGGTTACGTCTGTCATTTGTTTTTTCGAAGATGCTTGGAAAACTAAGCCATACACTTGTTTATTTGTTGAATAAATTGAGACCGCTTCATGTGCTCATGGGGTTGTACGGATATTTTCGTTCATTTTGTGATGTGTTGTTTGCTATGCAACAATGAGTAGTATAGTTGGGGTTTTACAATTTATGATATTGCCCAAACACACTCCTCCACAGCAAAAAACAATCATTGAATACTTATGAGATAACAGTTACAATACACCCATGTAACAGAAGCTTAGTCTAAATTCTCTTATTAGTATCATTTATGAAGATTTTCTAAGTCTATGTTCCCTTCCCTGAGGCTACGTCACTTTTCTCAGTTTCTCAAATTTATTTTTTTATGTGTTGTGCCCGCAATAATCTTTCTTACTTATTCTTATCATTTAATAATTTAACCACTGCAATATCAATATTCCTTTATGATCAGTTATAACAAAATAATGCTTCGTAATTCAAACACTGGAACTAATTATTTTAAGAAAGAAAACAATCAATTATGGTAATTTAAATTGTATCGTTTTATTTATTCAAAGATTCAAATTAGCAAATTTAGAGTGTTAGTCAAATATATATGAAAATAGCATGTAAACAATTCGCAATACTTCTGAGTTTCCAAGACTTGAAATTTTATGATAATTGACAATACTTATTAAAAAGCTTTCCCAAGATTATCATTTAAACGCGCAAATGCAATAGTTCAATTTAAGTTCTATGTTCTCTCTCTTATAGAATCGAAGTGAGCTCATTTTAATTGTAAACAGGAAACATATGTTCACTTATCACTTATCTGAGTATGATGCTGTCACACCTCTAGACAGTATGTTAAGGAACATGATGAACTTGCTGTGGTGTTGCTTTTGTCAACCGTTGAGATCTTGATCCGATCCGCTTCTCCTCTCGTAGAACTTGGCCGTCGCTGCTCCTCCATCCCACGGCTACCACCGCCATTACCTCGTGGATTCAACAGCTCGCTCTCAGCTTAATCACTCGCAAGAGACCTGGTTGATCCTTGCACCATGTCGTGGACAATTGTCACCCGGTTGAACCGCTTTCATTTGCATTTGTTCAATGCCTTTGGAACCTGGTTGATCTGCCTAGCTTGATTTTCAATGTCGCCAAAGCTCCGATGCTTTGGTTTCGATTTCACCATTCAACAGCAACAGTTCCATGCGTGCGTCGTTTTAAGTGAAACGTTCACGTCGAATCATTCGATATTCACAATTGTTCATCATAGATAATTGAGAAATCAAATATGCTACTTTGCATTGGAATCATTATTGAAAGAGCACCTTTGACATAGGAATCATAGTGACAGGACTCAGTTGAGAGACCTCCCCCGAAGGAATGCACACTATTGCATACGACCGCTTTTCCCCTTTTTAAAAACAACGCTCGCTGCACGGGAAAGCTTCAAACCGACCAATCATTGCCCTCGACCGCACCAAGGATTTACTCACTATTATTTACAAAACATTAAGTTTTATTAATAAAAAGATAAAACAATAATTTTAAGCAAGAAAGTCGAATAACTAATGGAGATAAGCATCTACCATGGATTTTCAGACCATTTTCTAAAAACAGAAATGTAAAGAAAAATTAGAAACATTGACGGCATAGAAATTTTAGGAAGGTTTTAAGCGCGTATTTGTGAAATACAATACGTTATATCCATTATATACAATTTTACATGATACCAGTAACTTATATATAAATACCAAAAAAACAGTCAAAGACTTTGATTAAATACTTGATTTCAACGCGAACAGCAAATCTAGGATAAATGGGAAAACCGTTTCGCTCCGTGCACTTTTGGGCAAAAGCATTTCTAAATTCAAGTCAAAAATGACATCAGGCTATGTAACAGTGCTTTCGGCATTTCTTTGCGTAAATTCTCAATATTAAGCAATTTCTAAAAATCTGACGTTTTAATCAGAAGATTCGAAGATCATTTCATAAAAACAATTCTAAATCATTTCTTACAAACCCCTCTTGCAGAGGTGCTCATTATCAGATGTTAATTTTAGAAGAATTCTTGGAATGTATTTTTTGAAATCCCTTTCAAGTTTCTTTAGTGGCTTTCTTGATCTCCAGGATTGCGTCAAATTGCTTTTCCCTTCTGCATCATTTTGATTTTGGGGAAGAGCCAAACATAGAAGGGACAAAAAAAAGTCACGAAAAATGAGGGAGTGGGAGATGATGTAATACCATGATGGAAGAATCCTATAATAATGGTAGGTCAGATATAGAGTTTCTTTCCTAATTAATCTAGCAGTTGTTTTCTTCTTTTCTTTTTTTTTTAAGAGTTAGCCAAACTTTGTATCGTTTTAGATCGCCTCCAGGCTGAAAGAACTCTATCAAAGAAAAACGGTTTATATAGCCTACTGTCATTGAAGTTGATTTCTTTGGTTGCAAGTTGAAGGGAAAGGGGTTAATAAGATATTTCAATAAAGCAATTATTTATAAGACAAAAAAATTTATTTACATAATTAGTTATTTATATGAAATAAATTTATCTTACGTTGTTACAAAAGCGACCTTGTACAAGCCAGGTCTGCTAAAGTATGAGTGACTTATTTCAAGAATTTAATAAGAAAAAATTAAACAGGTAAATAAAATATTCAAAAAAAACTTAAGAAACTCAGGATAAAGAGCTTATGACAAGCCTATTTATTTACCGGGTTCAAAAAATGTATTTAAGCTGTTTTATCTCTTCAAGTAACTTGTATAGAGCGAAGCCTCCTTTACAGAAGCTACGGATGAAGCCAAGAATAAAAGGCAAAAGCTATTCAGTTTTTACTCTCTACGAGGATGGATAAAAAAAAAAAGGTTACAAAAAAGCATCATTTGAAAAGTAATCATTGTCGAGAGAATATTTTTCCCCAGAGTGGAGACAGATGGCGCTAGTTGTCTTACAGCAAATGTGCGGATAGGTAGTGTCAGAGGTTATTGATTGTCTGTCCGGTGTCAGTTCGCAGACGCGTCAGAGCGATTGAAATGGCAAGACGTTTAGAAAAGTGGTCTCGCTTGGAGATGCGTGCCGTGATTTGTTTCTTCTGGATGAAGGAGAAAAAGGGCAAAGAATGTGTCCGCATCTGAAATTCACAGCCCTAGCATGTTGAGTGATGGTGTCATCTTGTATGACAATGCCAGGCCGCATATTGCTCGCTAAACTCAAGAATTCCTGCAAAAGTTCAAGTGGGAAGTCTGAAACCAAATTTGGCGCCCAGTGACTATTTCCTTTTTCCTAAATTGAAGGAACACTTATCTGGAATCTGGAACAAGGTTCTCTTCAGGCAGTGATGTGAAAATAGCTGCCGAGAACTGGCTCAATGGGCAGATAAGTGATTTCTATCAAGCCGAATTAAACAAGTTGGTCCTGCATTCAGATAAATGCCTAAATATTGATTATGTGGAAAAGTGATCGGCAAGTATTTTCGTCTATTATTAACAAATAATTTTTTATTATCTTTGTAACTTTTTTTTTTTTGGATCCATCCTCATATGTATTTATAGTTTGTATAGCAAGAGAACACTTTTTTATTTATTTATTTATTTATTATTTTTTTTTTTATTTTATTTATTTTTTTTTTTTATTTTTTTTATATTTTTTTTTTAATTTTTTTTTTAATAAGAGTCCACGTTTACAATAAGAGTCCACGTATTCTGGCTCACAAAATTTGAAAAAAAAGTTCTACATGTAGTTTTCACTCAATTAACTTCCCGTGTGAAGCCATTCGATGCACTTCTTTTTTCAAGAAAAAAATTCATAAAGTTTATTTCAAAGTTGTTAAGTTTGACAATATTGCCATACTATTGGACTAAATATTTAAAAATAGTAAAATAAATTTTTAAGTAATAAAGAAATATACTAGAAGAATTAAAAAAAAAATAGTTGGAAATTTTAATATAGGATTTATATCCGTATCGATGAGCTTCTTCAGTTACAAATTAATCACTATTTAAGAAATAAAAATGCACTCAATTTGATTTTAATGCATACAAAATATTATTTCTATAAATGTTATGATGTATATAAAAAGTTTAAAATTTGACTACGGTTATTTCTAATATAATGATGACGGTGCCAATGATGACCATGTTATTTTTTATCACAAAGTTTCTGCCTTACTTCTTAGAAGCATTCTATTTCAAAGTTTGCTGAATTTTCTGTTTTACCTATTTTTAACGGTTTCAAATTTATAGTTTACATAAGTATAAAATATATTAGTATTATACATTTACACAGCTACAGTTTAGTTGGTTAATACTGTAACTTCTATTTGATGTGCCTACTCAAACATTTGATTCATAGTATCAATTTTTTTATTGCATGTTTGAAAAGGGAAAAAAAAAACGCTTTCGACTGCATATAAATCTGTATAAAAAGATCGAAATTGAATCAATCGGCCTTCTTTTCATGCATGATTCTAGTACTTTATGGAAAGCAGTTTGATTCACAGGTAATCGATATATAAATAAATTGACATTTAACTTTGGAATAAATATCATAACCATTTTTATTAATGCATTTTTAATTTTTTAAAACCTTTTTCTTAATTAAGAGAGCAGCTTAGTTGCTAATAAATATTACCCTATTTTTTTTCTTCTTATAGCAAAGTTATGAAAATGTTTATGCTCGCTTTTAATGTTTGGCTTACTATGGTTTCACTATCTTCTGGTATGGATACATCCTATCTGACTAAGCCGTTAGAAGACATTGAAAGTTTTTTGGATTACCTGGATGGTTCAGATTTTGTCGGTCGTGTGGGTAGTATTCAGGCCCAACTGGATGTGGCAGAAAGGGGAGCTATCAGCTGCTTCAAATCTCATAATGCACCTTCGCCTACACAAGATGCCATAGCTCAACGTATTTTAGATGTAATACACAAAATGTATGAAGCTAATGGAAACGTCGTCGGAAAAACAAAATTCCAGCAATTGTACTATCTTGTTAAAGCGATCTCCAACATTTACCTGACTATGGATTCCGATAATAGTTTAAGCCACCAAATTATCGCTGTAGATTCCAGCTCAGCGTATAGATTCGCTCTTATAAATGCTGCTCAATGTTATAATAACGACTTATCTGTTATCTTACATACGGCCTCGCAATTTATAACTGATATCCAAAAATATTTACCAAAATCTAGAGCTATGTAATTGGTATCCTAATAAAATTCAATGAGATCGTTACACAACTTGTGTAAATGTAAGTTACCGTAATGAGCAAATTATTTATTTTTTAGAGTAATTATTAGATCATGCCCAACAGAATAATGTAAACACAAGCAGCCATCTGCAATAGACTATTTATACAATTGCATCTTTAAAAATTACTAGATGGAACCAACACCACCTAAAGATAAGGCCTGGGCGCTCACACAAGTTTTCACACACGTATACACTCATATTTACACAATTCACACAAATTTACACATGTCTACACGAGTTTATGCTTATGTACATATCTATTTAGCATATGTACACAAATTTACACACGTAATACACATTTACACAAGTTTACACTATTATACACATATTTACACAAGTTTACACACATTTACACATGTTTACGCTTATGTACACATATATACAGTTTATTCACAAAAGTTTACACACATTTATATATTATAACAAGATTTTTGTCCAAAACTAATAAATTTAAGTTGCCATCTCACCTTATCACTCCGCTGCAGAACGCCTTGAAGAAGTTCGAGGACTGGTTTAATTGCTGGAAACTGAATCTTAACGTCGGAAAATGCAAAGCCGTGTACTTCAACAAAAAATTTAAGTGTCCCCCGGATTCCCTGGTTCTATTCAATAAGAAACTCGAATGGGTTGACAACTACAAGTATCTTGGCGCTATCATCGATTCAAGTCTCTCCTGGAATCGTCACGTAACTTTTGCTCTGAACAAAGCAAAGAGGGCTAAGTACAGCCTTATAGCTCTCCTGGGTAGAAACAGCGCCCTCAGCATCGACAATCAGGGTACAAGACAGTGATTCGGACCATCCTCCTTTATGGTATGCCTGCGTGGGCGACTATATGTACGTAGAAGCAGATGGAGTGAACTCCAGTCGTTCCAGAATGTTACCCTGAAGACCATTGCGCAGCTTGGAAGAAGGACCGTGAAAAATCATTACATCCACTCGGATCTGAACATAGACTTATATTGGAAAGTGTGTCCAAGATCTCCTGATGAACTTGGTGCAGACGATGTCAACTTTGAAGACATTGGCAACGTTTCCTTCCCGGATATTGGAAGATGTAATACCACCCTCTCTCTCCCCCACTCTTTTGGCAATCATCAATCTTATTTTTTTTGTTTTTCATAATGTGGAAGACCTCTTTGGGTTAGTCAGGCTTCTTGCCTATTTCAGTGTATTTCATGTGGAATTTATTCCGGAAGGGTGAGAATCGTGTAAGCACTGCTTACGTCCCACCTGAACAAATGTACACTTCACTGTTCGATTGTTGATTGTCGTTCCAAGTCAGTTCACTTTGGTGTTGCTGAATGATGATAGCAAAGCTGTCGAAAAGCGCTTCAAGGTCGTATCTTTTTTATTCTTATTTTGTTGTGGTGAAAGATTTTCTTTATTTTTACATCTTTAATTATTGCTGTCGTTTTCACAGCATATGCACAACCCACCTGGAATTTGTTCCTTCCGCAACACCGAAGGCAACTCACTACCATTTATTTTAATGGGAAACCATAAGCAGGCACACCACAAGTGAGGGGATATTTCTAATCAAAAGAAATAGCAACCACTACAATATTAATAGCCAATATTAAAAATACATGGCTCAAGGTAGTAAAGAAAGGACTCGCGCGCAGTCCTTCACTTGTTTCCCTGTCAAAAGGGCAATGTCTTCGGGACCAGCGAACCAGAATGCGCCTAATGGAACCCCGATCTTTGGACCTGCAGGTAAACAATCACGGGACGACATTCGGCAGGATCAACAGAACTCTGCAATTTGACAAACTGGAAAACATTTGTGCATTTTTGGCCAGAGCTATTGCGTCGGGAAACGAAAAAAGGGTTGGCATTTTAATTTTATCCAGTCAAAGGCTAAAAATAAAGGAATTGCCATAGGGGTAGCAGGTCGTTCAGTAAAGGAGTGGAGTCCCCCTGGGGAGCAAAAATATATGCTATAACATAAATGTACACAAATTTACACACGTATATACACAATTTATACAAGTTTACACACGGGTATACACCTATTCACATAACTTTACATACGTCTATAAACTATGTACAGAACTTTACGCACACACATTTACACAGGTTTACACTTTTGTACACATCTATATAGTTATTTACACAAGTTTTTATACATTTATACACTTATGTACACAAAGTTTGTGTAACACAAACATACACACACACACGTATACACCAAATTACACAAGTTTACACACATAGTTGACATGTTTACGCTTATATACGCATCGGTAGCATATTTACACAAATTACTCACATGTTTACACAATTTACACACGTATTCGACACATTTATACAAGTACACACACACACACACACACATACACACACACACACTTGTAATTACAAACATTTATACACGAGTATACCGACCTGTATTTATATTTATCATCGTCATAGTCAAAATTCGCCAGCAGAAGATAGAACTTTAAGCTTGTAGGCGGGAAAAAGGATTTTAATGAAAAATTTGTTGCTAAATTCTAAAATAATGATCGCCGTGTTCATAGAGTCGACAGCTCTTGAATGGTGGTAGACAACAGTATGAAGAGAAACGACATCTTTTTTTAGATTTGTAAACATCAATTTTTTTTAATAAAATAATTTATTGATGACAATGCATTAAACTTATAATGCACACTGCTATAAATTCACCATCACTTAACAGAATTGATTTGCACAAAAATCAGGGGAATATTTTTGTGGTAACCGTTCTAGTATCTAGTACAAAGGGTAGATTATCGCGAAGCGATAATCTGCGGCACCTACTCCTACGAGGGAGTTTTGCGCCATCCCGGTAAATATCGACTGCTACGAGATGACAGTAGCAGCCGGGACCGACGGCTTAACGTGCCCTCCGAAGCACGGGGGGTTTCATGATGGAAGAGCCGCTGGCGGACAAACAAACCAGTGGCTGTACCAACTGCTGGAAAACCAGCTATGGTCACTTGGCAAATGGGTCAGACTAAAGTCCTCCAACAGCCGTGCCCCAAATAGCTGTCCCACCAGCAGTGGCCCTCAAGCCCTGGCCGTCACCCAGCCAGCAGCTGGCCGCGCCTGAAGTTGCTGAACTCCATCGATTGGCAAGCCAACCGACGAGACAACCAGGCCATGGCCACCCCCGTGGTAACCGTTACATCGTTCTCTTTCTAAATCTGCAAGATTCCTTTTGCATTCCTTTCGGTAGGCTAAATGGAAACTATCACGTATAGCTCATATCAGTATCCTTGGCAATCTGAAATACAGAACAAAGGATGAGTTTTAGATCAATGGTTTACACTACTATACAATAATGGAAAGGAAAATAGTGATATTTTATTTTAGTTAATATCTTATTCGACCTCCGTGCTGAAATTAAGTCACCCACCCTTCTTATTTTCTAAAAGGTTCCGTTAAATAGCTTCCGGTGTTTGGATCCATTCCTGCTGCGAGAAACTAGCCATGTTGTTAGCAGTCGATAATAATGAATGCTGTTCAGTAGAAATGCATATAGATTTCAGAGTAAATAAAAAATAATCGTAACAATAATGACTAAGAAAATGCACTAGTAAATATATTTGAAACTATTAAATAAGTATAATTTACGTTAGAAAATGTGAGAAAGGTGTTAATTATTTACTTAAATTCCTGTTTTTGTTCAATGTTTCTTGAACTGGTAAAATTTGAAGGAGCAAGACGAACAACGTTGGAGAATGGCTTATTCAACGTTAGGTTTTTGAGGGAGACTGTTCTCGCAATCAGGGTTGAAGAAACTATCCCTACTGATAGATAGTCGTCCCTACGGATAGATAACTTGTCCCATCCATAGTCCTATTAAAGAGTAGTATTAGTTCCAATATTTTAATAATATTAATCTTCTTACAAATACGAACGGCGAAATCTTCCAGTATCGCTATCCGCCATGCTTTCATAACCTGATTTCGTATCTCTACCGGAAATGATTCCCATTTCCTATGACTTGACTCGTTAAGCTGAGTTTGGCGCTGTTAGATGAGTCGGGGGTTCGTAAACATTTAAAGATCGGTCATACAACTTATCTACGGAATACTGTATTCTTATAATGGAGTCAGAGAGCTATCATTTAATAAAATGAGTCTTACGACCTGGAAATTGCTGTGAGTGCGATAACAATGCTCAATGCGCATGCGTAGAAGTGCCGATTTTGCTCTTAAAAAAGTGCTTTGCGTTTTAATATATAGGATTATGTTAAATAGTTTTAGTGGAAATTTCCTTTACAAATTATAATAAAAGATAAGATAAAATAAAATAAATAAATATAAAAATAAAATATATAGATCACCAATAGTCCAATATTGTATGGTTGAGTCGAAGATGCTGAAGGAGTTGAAGAAATACAGTAATGTTCTTGAAGAATTAAGGTTCAAAAGAAAACTGAAAAGGTTCCTGAAGAATTTTGGAGAAGAATGTTGAAAAAAGTTTTAAGAATTTTGAAGAAAATTCTTCAACTCGATAATTCCTTCTGATCTTGATTTCTTTAAAAACACTCTTCTAATCTTAATTTTCAGGAACCTCTTCTGTCTCCTTTTTGGAGCGGATTGTGACTGGAGACAAGTCCTGGGTCCATCACTCACTACCAAGCACATACCAAGCGCTCCAGTAAGGAATGGCGGCACTCGACATCACCACAGCCAAAAAAGTGCCGCAGCCAGCCATCTGCAGGAAAGGTGATGCTGATCATAGTGGAACGGTTGCTCAAAGGCAAGACGGTGACCAGTGCCCTCTATAGTGAATTGGTGCGTGACATTCAGAAACCTTCTATACGCACCAAGCGCCGCGGACTCCTCTCAACAGGTGTCTCATCCAGTATGACAATGCGCGACCTCATACGGCTCGTGCGACCGTGGCGACTATCCAGGATTTGCGTCTGGAGTGCCTCCCCCATCCTCCTTACTCTCCCGAGCTCGCGCCCTCCAACTTCCACATCTTTGGCTCACTAAAGGACTTCTTAGGTAGCCACACGTTCGCGACCGAAACGGAAGTGAAACAGGCAGTGCATTGTGACATAGTCACTTTGTTGTTTTATTTTTTTGTTTTAGTTTGTGA
>JAHWFO010020125.1:237075-250695 GCA_023313115.1 Rhysida immarginata
AGGACTGCTGACGAAGTGATAATAGTTTAGAAAGTCACTTCATCACAGCATCACAAGATTTTTTTTTCCCCCAGGTATCCATGCCCTCCCGACTCGGTGGCGGAAATGCATCGAAAAGCAGGGGAACCACATGGAAAAATAGTGTACTTGTTCCAACTCTGTCTGTAATAAAGGAGCTGTAAAAAATATTCCCGGTTTTCATTTGACTGACCCTCGTACAACGTTTTTCTGGACGTATTGTTTTGCAATTTGAATCATTTCTTTTTTTTTTCTTCTTTTTTATTTCACTTTACTATCTAATTTACTATGTTTATTTCAAATTGTGCAGTTTATAAATACCTAAATTGTACAGTAGAATTCCAATAAAAACTGCACCAAGAATGGATGAAGGTGGGTGATTAACTTTATGAATTTTTTTTCTCGGAAGATTTTGAGAAGTGCATCGAATGGCTTTGCCTGAGTATTTAGTTGGGTGAAAGCTACTCGTAGAATTTTTTATTTCTTTTTTATCAAATTCGATGAGAAGTGAGGTTTCCTTAGTTTTTGTTACAGCAAATGAGATCAAAAAATGCTTTCAATTGTTCGCGCCAAATTTTTCGGCCAATTTATAATGTTTGCTGTCATTTTACAAGTTATAGATCACGTTTTAATATTGTGAAAATGCTTTTAAATTTATTCTACTATTAGAAGCAACCAAAAAATCATTTTCTATGTCTCTAAAAGTAAATTTCGCAAAAAATTTAAAAATTTTGAAAGGTCTCAGAAGCAGACGAATTTTTCGAGGGAGAAAAAAAAAAGAAAGAAATTAATTAAAATATTTTCTCGTCTTTTCATTAGTCAAACAAACTTTTTATATATTTTAACAATAATTATATTAATATAGAGTTTAAATTTCTCATTCATGTTTCCAAAAAAGGTTTTGAAAACGCTGAAAACTTATAATCAAATTTGTATTATGTGAGAAAAGCATTCTTGTCCATTGTGCTTTTATGACGTCACATTTGTTATTTCTCTCAAATTTTTATAAAATATTTGGAAATCTGATTAAAACTAATCTAAGATATGCAAATAAAGAGAAAAAGTGAGCTAGTATTTATTTTATTTAAAAATGTACTTTCTTCTGTAATAAAAACAGAGAGAGCGTAAAGATAATTGTCTTTTCGGACGATTGTTATGAATTGCCCCTGAACGAGTGCACTGACTCTCCAATGAGGAAGGAGGAGTTATGCACTGGAGTTATGTTGGCACTGCTAAACCTTCGGTGCCAGACTTTATTAACTCGATGATTAAACCGTTTGTCTGAATTGAAGAACTAATGAAAATTAATAATGAGTTCCTCGGTTTTGACACGATTCGGAAGAAACGGGCGAAGATCTGAGCAATACGAAGGATTGAGCGGTGAAGTGCGATCCGATATAACGAGGGAACAGATTCATAATTCCAACAACGATGGCATTGAATTGACAGCTGCAGCCGTGGCAGCTATTATTCCCGATGGTAAATAATTTTTATTTAATTACGCTACTGGTGGTAGTTTTGCTATGAATAGAATGTCATTCTTACAGAGATTAGAATGGTATTTTTAGTTTTCTTATCTATTTTTTTTTTTTTAAATCTGTATAAAAACTTGTTTGCTTGTAAGTTATGGCCTGAAAACTTTCACGAATAAAATCGCATGAATGAATTGGATATTACTTTTCATTTAATTCTTTTTTTTAATTTTAATTTTTCTTATATTTTATGGGAATTTAGAATTTCAATTATAATAAAATTGATTTTCTTCTTTGTTAAATTAAAAAAAATATTAAACATTTATTTAAAATATGATAGCATCTTGCGATTTTGATGTCTGATATTATCAGGAATAAACATTGTTGACATTGTTGAATTGTCTCCATTCTTCATTTGAAAATTGACCTTCATCATAAAACTTTGGCCAAATGAGCAAAAGCTTCACCTAGGTATTCACAGAAAAGGGTATTGAAGCAGGCCTTGTGGTCATTATATACAGGTTCAATCAATCAGCAACATAACTAAAACAATAAAAAAAGCCTTTATATAGCTGAAAGAATCAATTTGCTGCGTGTTTGTATCTCATTCTTGACTCTGCTTGATTGATTAAAGAGAATATGAGGGAAGTGTAATTGGGAATTAGATTAAGACCTGATTGGTTGCATAAATAGTCATTAATGAGAGATGGTTGAAAATAAGGGATCGAAAATACCTATCGCTGGTCGCATTAGACAGGTGGTTGTTACCCCAATAGATATCGCATGTAAATTTATGCGGGAGCAAGCAAAAGTGGTCGTTAAGTTCAAGTGGTCATTAGCACAAGTTTCACTGCATGTAAATTATTGATTACAAAAAATGGAAAATGCACGAATATACCAAAATTGTATTGTACATCAAACCTCGATATCTCGAATTTCACGGGACAGAAAAAAAAGTTCGAGATAAAGAGGTTTCGAGAAATGGAGAGTTACTTTTAAATCAAGGTTTTTAGGTTAATGAAGGTACTGTATGAAGAAATCATAACACCTATATGCATAGTTTAATTAAAAAAAAAAATATTATTGATTAGAAGAGAGTATATACATGTAAATATCACAATACAGTGTACAGTATAATAAAGAATATACAATATAATAAAGAATATAAGTCAAATGATGGACCCGAAAGTTACTCTGTGAAATCTAATGAACATGTGGCAATGTGAGATATGTGCTACAAAGGTAAACGTTCGAAGTTACTTCAAACGCATCAATGACATCACAGGTGTTGTGAGTGCCTTGCGTAACCCGGCACACATCAAGCCAATAGTCTATTACCAGCCAACCCTTTAATAGTAAGTCATGGTCAATATCAGCAATGGCTGCAGTTATGTGGGCATGCAGGTCATCTAATGTTGTTGGCATGTACACAAACCCCCACAGTAAGAAATCACATGGGGGTCAAGTCGGGGGAACGAGGTAGCTAACGAAGGACAAGTCGATCCCCCAGAGATGCGCGGCCTATCCAACATTGTTCCAATGCCCCATTGAGTGGAAAGTAAACTGTGAAAATTAACATTTCGAAGCACATGTCTCAAATTACGAAACATTCATTAGACATCACAGAATAAAGTCTGAAATCGGGTCCATTATTTTCATTTGCCCTGTATATTCAGAACGTATCTTAAAACTGTGCTAAAAATTGTTCATAATCAAATTTTGATGCTTGTTTAATTTTCTCTGTGACATTTTCTAAGGCAACTAGTGATGTGAATGAATCTTGATCTGTATTTTCCATAGATCCCAGAAAGTGACGCAATGTGCTTTAAAACTGTTGACAGAGAACTACTTGGTATCCCAAACATTTTAGCAATTTCGTTTCTTTTCATTAATGGATTTTTGTCCAAGCATTTTAAGATTTCTATTTTTTTTTCTATAGGAAGCACATTCAACTTAAGTTTTGTTCCTTGCATCTTTGTAAATCAATGTAATCACGTTATCATGTACTATAATGTTATCATAGTTATCACGTAATAATCGTACATGTACTGTAATCCATGTGGTCTGATAGGTTAGGAGAACAATAAGATAAAATAGCATGTGTGCTGATTGAGAGTTACGTACGTACAAGTGGCACCACTGGCATCAGAAACTCTCAAATATCTCATATGTAAGTGTGCCTTCTCGAGACTTATCAATGTGATGGAAAATTTTTTCATAACATATGGGAATCATCTAACTTTAATGGAAGTGACGTCAAATCTTTTATTTTTCGTACAAAAACGATCTTAAATTCTAATATTTTTAAATACTTTGCATTTCGCTGGCACAGAGAGCAAAAATTCGACACACCGAGGTTTTCCGATAATAAGGGAAAATTGCATTGAATTAATAGTGAAAATGCAGAGAGATACAAATTTTTCAATAAATCGAGGTTCGACTTTATATAAATGATTATGTAGACCATTATATGTTAAGCTGAAGTACGAGTCAAGTAGAAAACGTATTTTATCACAAATAGTTATACATAAAATGTGCTAAAATATCTTATCACACAAGATCTTTCTTATTATGGATGCAAACAAATTTTAAGATATATTTGATGCATTATATATTTGATGCATGTTTTTTCCTTTCCACAAATAAGCCTTGACAATAACATTATGGTTTAGGGCAGTTAAAATAGTAAAACTCATGAGATATATTGCTTCCGTGCAAGGTAATTCATGATTTTTATGTGCAAATAGTAAAACTCACTATACAAAATATTGCCAGACTTTTTTCATAAAAACACCTGTGCTCTATGATTGCTATGCATGAAGGTTGATCTGAATCCAAGTCCTGTAACTCTGCTGTTGATAATGATATCTATTAAAGGAAAAAAAAAAACACTACCATTTTATAACTACATAAATTGATATGTTACGGTAAATGGCATTTAACCAGCTATCTACAATACTTAAAGTATACATGTGATGATCACTAGGCAGATCGTTTCAGCATCTTACTGAAACAGTTTAACTCTTAATTTTTCACTCTTTATTTCATTGAGTCTACCAATCTGTACTCTCTTAAAACCTGATTGGGTGACCATTCTTCCTGTTGCATTGTAAATTTGTCAATTCGAAACAAATCTTTGTAGTTTTATGGCTTGGACAATGGTGATAGATCAAAATGTGTTGACAAAGATTAAAACTTACCATATCATTACTTCTAGGTCTTGTTTCTTTTCTTTTGCTATTCATTGGAACAATATTGGCTATTATGGATATTTTAAATAATCTAACTTTAAAAATTTATCTTTGCCTGATCTATGTATATATAAAAGAGAGAGTGAAACTTGTGCACACCCGTTCATTCATTCAATCACCACAAAATCTCCAGAACTATGAAGCCTACAAACTTGAAATTTGGCAAGTATATTTCTCTTGGCTTCCAGGAGCTTGCTAAGAAAGGATCTTATTTTTTCTTTCCTTTCCATTGTAGTTTATTTTTAAAGTTCAATTTACCTGGAGCCGGATAGGTTTTTTGCCAGCGTTAAAAAATTATGACGTCGTTATTTGCGTTGTTTAATGAGGACTTTAGCAATTGTTCCATGAAGCAGCATCAAGAATGGGTGCAAATCTTTTGCGTGGGAATACAGTGTATCTTTTATTTTCTATATACATAAATATAAAAAACTATGTTTTTCTCCGAGCAATGCTGGGTGCTTCAGCTAGTAACTGCATAAGGGTCAATATTGCAAGGTACAAAATAATAGCCAATGTCCAAATATTGCAATACGGTAAAAATTTTGAGAAAAACAGATGCATGTTGCACAATTTAACTACAAAGGAGAAAACAAGACATGTAAATGGTATCCCAGAGTGAGCTGACATTTTAATTTTTTAATAAAGTACATTTTTCATTGGAAAATGTATAATACTTAAGGTATGCTTTATTAGAAAGTAAAAACATGGAGATGATGTATAATACAAAACATCTGACAAATGACCACCCCGGCCTTGGTAGCACAAATTCCATAATTGTTGGGAAATTTCGGCAATGTGTCGAATTTCATCTTTGAGGTCCTTAATACAGTAGTTTGTGGTTTATTGAAGTATACTTTATCCTTAAGATAACCCCAGAGAAAGAAGTCTAATGGTGTCAAAGTCACAAAATGTCAGTTCGTTTTGGGACACCCTTTACAACTGGACAGTTGACAATTTCATTAACTACATCTAACAAAGAGTTGATTTTTATCAAGTAATAAATGGTAGTCAGAATCCTGCCCACAAAAAAAGGAAATTTTGCCTATGTTCACACAATCTCCAGTCAAAATGGACTTTATCCAAAAGGTTACCATGCATGCTTTAGTATTGCAGGCAAGGAATTAAGTCCTCTTATGCACTGTTGACTTGTTGCCAGCAACCTCGAGACATAACTAAAATAGTTATCGCTTACGCAGGTGGCTGTGGCAACCCGATAGTTGCTGGAGGCCAGAAAAATCAAGGGCAACGCATTTGACAACTGCTAGAGTGGCTTGTGGGAGCAACCACGCCTTCCCAGTCGTGATTTTTTTTTATATCTTTGAAATAAACAATCACATCCGATGGTGTGGCTTCACAAGTATATTAGACTTCTGAAGTGTATTGTATGCTAATTTCATTTGAAGTTCATCAGGACAGAATGCAATTCCGTGAGATCGAAGTTGCCATCTTTTTGAGAAGTTATTTTCGTATTAGTTTTTGGCAATGGGAAATTCAAATAAAAAGTGAATTAATACACTGTAAAATGAACTGTACATTGTACACACTGTGTAATTAAAGTACGGTGATGTATATTATACGTTAAATTAGTTTTAAGTTCGTCAGTCTGAAGTTCGTTGAAAAAAAATGATCAGGGTTGCAGTATCATATTCCGTAAATTGTTTCAATTGTCATGCTTTAAAGAAACAAAAAAATCACTAGTTATGCCGGAGCGATTGTTAAGCCACAAAGGGATTTTTGCTACTTTTTTGCATTAAACAGTGTTGCATCTAGGCTGGAATAGAAGGGTGCGGCACCATGTCTTTTTTCAATGCGCCCTGCTCTTTTTCAACGCGCCCTGCTCTTTCTGAATGCACCCTGCCCTTTTTCGTTGGCTTTATTTAGACTAACCATTACAGTAAAATCCCGTTACAACGTACCTCACATTAACGTACGCTTCAGAATAACGTACTAATTTTACATTCCCTTGGTTAAATTATCCCTTCAGTACAATGCACATCATTCACATGTCTTGCTCTGATTGGTCAATGCAGCCCATGTGAAAGTTGCAACTGGACCAATGGGCTAATTAAGCAGAGTTCACATTCCATTGGTAGCATATATAAACCCGGAAATCTGTGCATGCTACTCAGTCGGAATCCAATTTGTGCTGCGATAAAATGCATTCATGTATTCTTATGTTTTTCTAAGAATATATGCATTGTTCACAAGCCACCTCCCCTCCCCCAGTTTCAGAATAACGTACAAATTTCCAGGTCCCTTGAAGTACGTTGTAACGGGGTTTTACTTTATAATGTGCGCTTATGTCTCCGACTTGCCCTACTTTCTGACCAAATGTGCCCTAATTATTGTTTATTTCCCTGCCCTGCCATTTTACTAGATGCAACCCTGTTAAATACAGCATGGTGTTATTACCGTAAATTACGGTAGTTTTGGATCGGAATTTTGTTATCAATGCATGGTGTTCCCTAGTAATTGGGAACTGCCCATGCACACTAGCTCTTTTTTGTCTTGTTTTTTTTTACTGTTTATAATTAATAAGAATATTAATAATGAGGCGTTTCAAAATATTGTTTATAAGAATTACTTTTGAAAATATTTCTTTAATTGTCATAATAAATAATGCAAGTTATTTTTTTTATTTTTTAGATACTTTCACTGTGGATCAGGCTGTGAACAATTTAGGCTTTGGCCGTTTTCAAGTGAAGCTGTCTTTGGTAACGGGCTTGTGTTGGATGGCAGATTCAATGGAAATGATGATTTTAAGCATTATATCTCCTGCCCTTCATTGCACTTGGGGAATAAGTATATGGCAGCAAGCACTTGTAACAACGGTACATAGTTATTAATTTTTTTTTATCAACTTTTATTGTTTTTATCAAAATTAAAAGAGACCTTGCAGTACAACATTTTAGTTTAAAAACCAACTAGTTTGGGCATTTAATCCCGCCTTCATCGGGGTACAAGAGAAATGGGCTAGCAGCCCTTACATAATGAGAAGTAAAACTGGATATTCGAGAAACAAACCTTCCTTACCTCAACCTTAAAATGATACCACCCTTATTTTATTAACGTATTCTTAACTGAAATGCTAACATCCTGTGAGCTTTAATACACAGGCTGATTCACATCTATGTAAATGATTTTTACTGGATCCATGGTGGGCCATGAACTTTACTTGATCCATTTTAGTCATCATTTTTTGTTTGCGATCTGGAAGCTCTTTCTTCAAATATCGCCCTATAAATTTTAAGTAACCTAAAGGCACAATAATCCATCGATTTTAATGAGCATCTCAAGTATATCACTCAAATACTTGTTTCTGCATAAGCTAATCACTGATGCCTGCGACACTCCATCACCTTCTGTCATATTTGTTTGGGTTTTTTTGGTTTCAATGCCTTCGATTTAGGCACCATGTGAGCTATGCATTTTGGAATAGGGTGCTTCTTTTGAAGTAGCTTGACATGCTGTCTTTCTCTCTGAAGTCCAAATCATATTTCAGTTTGGTACAAGCTCGCAATTTGTACTGCTCACTTATTCTTGAATCGGATTATTCATTGTAAAAACAAACAATGTCCTGGGCAAGAAAATATGAGGAATTTTCACTTGACAATTGGCAGCATGTGGTTTTTAGCGACGAAAGTTTTTTTTGTGTTGCATTTGATTCAAGCCAACAACGTGTGGGAAATAGGAGATGAAAGAGACGTTCCTGAACAATGTAAAAAAACTGAAATTTCCACAAAAAGTCATGTTTTGGGGATTTTTTTGTATCGAGAAATTTGGAGACTTTGCATTGATTATGTTAATTCTGCAATCTATGAAGGAATTTTGGAAACCTTTTTTTTTTTTTTTTTTTTTTTATTGCCAACATTTGAAGATGAGTTTCAGGATGAAAGATGTGCATTTCAGAAACACAATGTACCATGCCATACTTCAAGGAGAATTAAAAAAGTGGCTTCAAGAACATAACTTGAACATATCGAATGGCCAGGAAATTCACTAGATATGAATCCTATCGAAAACTTATGGTGCATTGTGAAAAAAGAGGCTGAGAATTTAAAACCTACCTCTAAACAAGCATTAATTGACTGTATTAAGAACGTGTGGACAAACATTAACATGGAAATATGTCAAAATCTGGTAAACAATCTGCCCAGAAGAATTCAAGCCATAATGAGATACAAGGGTGGTGTTACTAAATATTAAATAATTGTTATTCTAAACTTTCGGGACAGTTTTGGTTATATTCTGAACTTTTGGGACAGTTTTGGTTGTATTCTAAAGTTTTGGGACTTAATCTTTATCAAAATATTGTTAAGAAACAATGTCCTTTAAGTATAGATTGTTATTTTTAGTTGTTTCTGGTTATAATAAAGATGCAGCTTATGTATCTGTGTTAGAATAAAAGAAAAATATTTGGATAAATCAGTTTAAAAACTTTTAAAAATGACCTCTAAGTAAATATCAGACTTTTCTAAACTTTTGGGACAGACTGTAATAGTAATGGGAATCATTCAAATTAATAAACCTCAAACATTTACTTTTAAAATAAGATGTGTAATATGATAATTTTAATTTGCTTTTAATACAGAATCAAATTTATTTTTAGTTTGTATTTCTCGGTATGATGATAAGTGCCACATTTTGGGGATATGTCAGTGACAAATATGGACGCAAAACAGTAAGTACTACCAGTTATTTGTCTACATTCATATATGGAATTTTTAAAATTTCTTGATCAGATAGTACCCTGCTAATTGAGAAAGTTTTTTTTGTCGTTAATCATTAAATATAGAAAAATAACAAAGAATTTTTTTGTTGTTGCATAAGAATTTAATATACTACAAAATATAATCTTTTTTTTCGTAGGCTTTGATCATTTCATCAGTTTTGTTGTCATACAACGGCTTACTGAGTGCCTTTTCTCCTAGTTTTGTGTGGTTATTAATTCTCCGGTGTGTAGTGGGTTTTGGAATTGGCTGTGTGCCACAGTCGTAAGTAAACTTTCATTACATGTACTTATAGTTAAAGTTATAGCTTTACTGTAATATTTATACTACATTAAATATACTTTATTTGAGAAATACACATTCGTGACCTTTGTGATGCAATTTTTGTTTTCTTCTTTGTTTTTTCTCTGATAAAATTATGTTTTACACCAAAACTGATTTAATCTGGCAGAGAAAGATGGCACTAAATTTTCAAACATGCTAGATTAGCATTTCTTAACTGCGGGTGGTTGCCAAGAAGAATATGCATGCACCATTTCCTGTGCCTTCCTTCACTTCCAACCATAGGATTGTCTGAGACAGGAAGTAGTAAATCACGAACGATTCAATGAACAAAAATGCCATAATGTGTTGTTCCTGGATGTTCAATCATTTTGCAAAAGGCAAATTTATTGATTCCGTGTACCATTTTATGGTCTCTGAGTCTTTAATAAATTAATAATAAATCACAGCACTCGTCAGTCAGTCTGAATAATGTCAACTATTAGTTACAACCAACACCAGAAGTGCAGTTATTACGAAAGCGGAAATACGCCTAGCCAGGAAGTAAGCAAATGTTTGTAGACGTGCACTCCGTGGATTGGTCTTTGATTGAATTTAGAGAAAAGAAAACCACATAATATGACAAGGTTCAGATTTAATGTGCATTACAGATCTCGTTATAAGACAAATAGATCACTTCCAGTAATTATCAAGAACAATATGGAATAGCAGAAATATTAAATTTTTTGTCAAAAAGTGACAGGTCAATGCCAACCAATATAGACGGTAGAGAAGGACATCTAAGAGAATGTCTGGTAATCACATTTTTGGAAATGGAGATGGCCACAGGGCTGTCAAGAAACATCCTGCAGTGCATCATTCATGGCCACCTTCAGATTGGGAAGGTGTTTGTCAGATGGGTTCCCAAACTTTTGATGGCATGAGCTAGACACCAAACAGCAGTCAACACAATGGAAGCATAAGGCCAGTCTTATGATAGCCATTTTGCAAACATTGAAGATATGAACACAGCTCTTCAGGGATGGAAAGAATAGTTCCAGAGGCCTAGAGAAGCTACCACATCATGGGGAATAGTGCATTTTTTTAAAAGGAGATTATATTGAAGAGGTGGGATCTAACAGTTGATATGTAACCTGTCTGTACATGTCAGAAAAAAATAAAGTGTAAATTAATATATTATGCCCTTCATATACAGGGTGAATCTAAAAAAGTGGGCAAATCTTTACGGGGTGATAGAATGCATCTACACGAGCAATTATGTTAAGGATATGCCTTCTCTTGTAAAACTGTGTAGGAAGGGAAAAATCTCTAACCACAAAACATCTGAAATATGAAATGACCTGATATGCATTTCATATTGTGACATATGAAATTAAATATGTCACAACAGATTTGGTATTTATTTATCCAAATCTGTGTTTCTCTTTGTTTGTTTAGGCCTATTTACTGTATTAAGCATTTGAGGAACTTTATGAGAGTTTTCAACTTTGTTAAATTGATATTCTGTTGATTATTCCTTAGTGGATCCTTTTAAGCCTCAGTTTCTGTCACAAAGACCTCTCGGTGCTTGTAATGTTTTAACTTTTACATATTTTATAGCTATCAGCTGTCCTTGGGTTTGTTTTTTTTGTTCGATCAATGCTCACTAACTTGAGCAAGAGGGGGAGCTGGGGAGGGGGGAGGGGTTGCTCTTTCCCGTGTTGCCTGGGCAGTGCAATTGTTGGGCGGGAAATCAATGGGAGAGGACTTCCAGCCGACAATGAGGAGAACTGATTGGTTGGGGCTCGTCCCATGCTTTTTTGAATGTAAAAACTTATACATGTATAAGGAAAGGGAGGCGATCTCTCTCTCTCTCGGAAGCAAAACAAGTTGGGCAGAGTGACCAATGTTTACGTCGGGGTGTGTGAACCCTCACATCGAACAGTTCACCTTCTGGATTAACCCGTCAGCATTCATGAATATGGTAGGAAGGAAACCATGCAGCAGTGTGATGGGGGATGTTTGGGAGGACGAGCATTCTCCAGGGAGCACTGGGAGGAAGGAAAGTGTTCTGTCACCTCACACATCAATGACAACAACTAATATGACTGAAGAACAGTTTACGGCGGTGGTGATAGAAAGCAGTGAGTTACATAATCTTGGGTATTATGCCTCGATGGCCTATCTGTGGGATAGGCAGTGGCATCGAGGCAGGCACATCGCAATGAATCATTGAGGATCAGCGTGGCAGAGCTACAAGGAAGACTCACCACTTGACAGAAGCAGTACGACAGACTATTGGCTTTAGAATAAAAGTGCTGTGTAATCTCCAATGTGAACAATGAGTAATTCGGCAGATAAGTAAAATTGACTATAAACTGAATTAATAACATGGGACTGAACATGGTGTCTATAAAAAATCTGAATTTTATAAAAAGGGTGGAAATGGTATGACCCTCAATTTTATGTGAACTTGAAGTAATTTATCCTTTTGTATTATGTATCATAATTATTTACTCAATTACTAACGCACTAACTAATTTATAAACTTTACTCATTTCATTTGCTAAATAAAAATTTTTTTTTCTTTTGTAAATAAAACCTGTTTTGCTATTTTAATTTAATTATCTCACTTTGGGTGGGACTCCAATTGGGTTGTCTGTCATTAGAGATTGAGTCTGGATATCAAATATGAGTTTTTTTTTTATTAAGAACAAACGGGGTTATTGTGGACACAACAAGGGATAAATAAAATAAAAATCATTGTACGAATTGCGGCTGGAGATGGGCCATTTTGGTGGAATGTCTCGCTTAATGACATTGGTGCATCTTGTGTGTACTCGTTGCGATTTACACAGCGAGTGGGCATGGGACGGTATTTTAACAATCAAACATCTGGAATCGCTTGATAATGGGACTGGCAACCGATCTTAGGACCTACCTACCATAATATCTTGGATATTTTTTGTGGTTAGAGGTTTTCCTTTCTACACAGGCAATTCTCACATTCTTTCTTACTGTATATTTTTTATTCTCTTTAAAAGTATATTAATAAAATATTAAGCAATTTTTTGTCATTTTCCAGTGTAACTTTGTATGCTGAATTTTTACCTATGGGCCAAAGAGCAAAATGTGTAGTTTTATTGGAGGTATTTATAGTCCTTGTTTTATTTTTTTCAGTTACTAGTATCTTTAACCACATGTAATTAGACGTACATTCTTGCACATTGATTCTACTGGGTGTATATTTGCATGTTAAAATTAAACACAAATTTGATATAAAGTATAGTAACATCAGCCATATGTGCACAATCAGGACAGTCATCACCCCTTTTCTAGCATAAATAATATGAAAATAAAATAAGGTGTATTGTTATACTACTGTCCGCACGCCACGAGAAGACCTCTGAGTTGCTTAATGTGTTTGTATGGTGTTGCTGTAGTTGCATAACAGACTATAGTTAAGTAGGGAGGAAAAGCGCTAAAATCAAGTAGCGCAAAAATGAGTTCTGGCCATGTTTCCAAACAATGAAAACATTTGCGATACCTGAGAAATATGAAAAAAAAAAAGAGAAGAAAATCGTCCTATTGTTTACATCGATGAAACATGGATCGACTCAAATTTGGCTGTTTGTTCCCCAACACTGAATAGATTCATCTGCAACTGTAGCGACACCATACGAGCACATTAAGCAACTCAGCGGTCTTCTCGTGGCGTGCCGACAGTACAAGATTAGTGAAATTAGTGAGATCTCATGAATGCACGTATTCCTGCACTGTTCAGATGCAGTCTTGAATAATAGTGCTGGGAAACTGCAGAATTCAATAATGAACTTGATGGCTCTCATATTATTATTATTATTATTATTATTATTATTATTATTATTA
>JAHWFO010020125.1:259632-313669 GCA_023313115.1 Rhysida immarginata
TTTATTTATTTATTTATTTATTTATTTATTTATTTATTTATTTATTTATTTATAGAAGGACTTGGACTTCAAAATGAAGATTGTTTAATTGCATGTAACAAATTACAAACAAAAGATTACATCAATCTTCTATGGACAACTTTAGCAGAGTTTCCTGGTAAAAATTTATAATTGCATGTAGCCTACAGTATTTTCAACATAAATATATTTTCATCAATATACCCCATGGTTATGCTAGTACGATCAATAAGTTCAGAGACCGTGCTGATATCTCCAATCAGGCTTGGAGGAGAGGGGAACTATTTGGCATAGAAGCACATATGATGTGAGACATGGCAAGGAAGAAGCAACTCCACAGTGCAGGGTTGTTCCAAACACTGAACTGTAGTTGTGTGCATTTGTCGGAAGCAAAAATAACGTTTGAAGAAAAGGTGTGAATATCAAATTCTATCAGCATTTGGAGAAAATGCCTCCATGATGCTGTCTGGTAAAGCAAGGATTGGGTATTGCAACATGACAATGTCCCCGCACATCGGTCTTTCATGGTGCAGACTCCACTGGGAACCAAAATGGGAACGTCAACCTTTCCACACCCAAGGGACGCCGTTTCTGAGGTTCAGGAAGCAGTGATGGCTGCCCTGAAGACCATCTCCTCCAAATGCTTCCAGAAATGTTTTTAGCAACTGTACTCGCATTGGCAGAAATGCATAGTTGCATAAGGGGAGTAATTTGCAGGTGATTGTGTAATGCATGATAACGACACATATCTGTTAGGAAGGCCAGTCTTCAAACTTACTGATCGTACTAGTACACTTTTTTAAATCTCAAATAGTCTATGTTTTACATCTATTGGAAAAAACCTCTGTAAAAGCAGTTTTAAAAAATATACTGATAGCATAAATTTATTTCTATATGCCCATGTCCTTCTTTTTTTAGGAATAATAGTGACAACCTTAATTATTGAAAAAATTGGACGTAAAAAAACTATGGCATCAGAGTTTTTTATTTTTACATTATTTGTGTTTCTTCTCTTTATTTGCACCACCAAGTGAGTTTTTTAATGCGTTTTGCTGATCTTAATGAGGGTTTAAAATGTTCATAATGTTTTCAATTAATACTCAATTGATTTCATTCCCCCCCCCCCTTTTTTTTTTGTCTTAAACAGCGAAACTGTAATTACCGTTTTTCTCTTTGGAGCACGTGGAATTATCAGTGGTGTGTTTCAGGCTGCTTATGTATACACACCTGAGGTAGAGCTTGCATAATTATATTCTTTCAAATTCATAAAATTTTCCAGCGTTCATTTTAAAATTCTTAATATGAAAGATTATGAGTGCTATTCCTACTGTCACGTTAAAAAAATTTGAAATTTGCTTCTGTAAACATGAAAAGAAACTAAGGGTGTGTTTAAAAAGTCCTTCATTTGGCTTACGGATGACTCTCCGTCTGATATTTCTATACAGAACTGGAAAAGGCGACTCATCAGACCAAATCACCCTCCCTTATTGCTCTTCTGTCCAGCGTAGATGGTCTCTGATCCAAGCAAACCACCACTTGATTGGTTGAAAGCAGTATGAATGTCCAAAAAGTAAAACTGATCATCCTCAGTGTGTCTAAAGAGTGACTGGTTGTTCTCATTGTAACCAGAATTCGAGGCGGTCACATGCCTAATCAAGCAGAATCAAAATGGCAAGCTAAATTCAAGCCATTTGAATGTTTGGTTGTGCATAGCACAATTAAAGTTTTTCTGTCGCAATGATGCCTAATTACTAGGGTTCGGATTTATATGCACTAAAAAATGTGCCAAAAATTTACTTTTACACATTGCTTAAATTGTCATACTAATGAAAATGGACGATAAAAACGAAAACAAATTAAACCATAGCAAAAGCAAAAAATTAAAATTTATTGACATGAACAATCAAAATTTTTCCAAATTAGCCTATTGTCTGTCCGCTAGTAGTTTTTTAATAAGGAGAAAGATCTCTCTACTACAATTGGCAGCGTCTCTAATAAATGGAGTGGCTTTTATAAGCGGAGTATTTATCATCTGGTGCCTCTTGGCTTACAGTGACTCGATCAGATTTTGTCAATGAAAGCATTTATATCATTTTTTTAAATGATATACTTAATAGGTTGTAAAATTAACCTTAAATATGCCTTAATAGGCAAAATATACCCAAAATATGCAAAAATATGCGCTAATATGCATTTATATACGCAATAAAACTTAAGTTACGAATTTCAGAGGGAGCTAACAGTGCATAAAATGTCATTTAAATGAGTTACTAGCTTGGGAAAAAAAATATGCATTATATGCAAAATCTAAACCAATCTGATTACATATGAGGTGTGTTCAAAAAGTATCAAACCTTAATTTTCCTCCAGAAACAAATAAGATATGGGAGCCCTCTTTTAGTGGGATGTAAAGGAGACATTTAAACTTCTCGATCCACAAAAAAAACACTTGTATGTGATAAAGCATTGTCTGTGTATGATGAATTTCAGCCCCTTGCATACACTCTGCTCAGAGAAATCTGATCATTACTATTCTTCCTCCTTGGTGTAACCCGTTAGTGGAACAGATATGTTTACACTGTAATAGCCGGAAGACAAATGACGCATTCGGGATAAAATTTCACACACGTGACTGCATTTTGACTCTCCTTCAAGAAAGTTAATTTTAACAGGAGTTTTACCCATGGACTAACCCTTATATGCACAATGCACTGAATTGCATGACTGATTTTGCACTCAATGAAATTTTAAGAATTTTTGATAAAATTAAATTTACACTAATTAACAAATTGACAAAATTTTGCGATGGTAGCATTTCTGTATATTATTTAAGAATGAAGGAACATAGAATCATCATTATTGTACAGTAGAACCTCTTTAATTCGAAGCTCAAGAGAGCAGATATATTCAAATTATAGAGGTTAAGTAAATTGAATTTGAATTATAGAGCTGAACAACTAACGTTTATTGGTAAAACACGTTTATTGAAAGCAACGGAACACCGGAAATGACTCCTTTTTGTTCCCACTTTTTTTTTTCCAGCCGCCGGAAATTACGTGTTTTTTTGCAGCCGCTGCTCTTCAGATATTTGTTCTCACGCGTTTTTTACAGCCAGTCGCTTTTCAAATTGTAGAGTTTTAAGAGACAACACTTTGAATTATAGAGAAAAGAGGTTGGCTTTGAATCGTAGGAGTCAGGATTTATGGAATAAAAGTCAGACTAGATCTCCCCAAAACTTCGAATTAAGTTCTAAATTTTTTTCGAATAATGGAGGTTTTTTCCAAGGGAACAAAAAAAAAATTTGATTTCTAGAGGTGTTTGAATTAGCGAGGTTCTACGTATATGATTTAAGCAATAATTAATAAACTGAAGCATTAACTGAAATCGATGATTAAGGAGACGAGATTAGTATTGAAGCAATTCATGCTGATTGGTTTGTTCTTAATTGATTGAGGAAAGCATGCAAGATACCTCCCTAATGGTATTTTGGCCTCGGTCCTGCTCTTGCAAGAATAAAAGCTATACAATCTGTTGGCAATGACCAAGCATTGTTGACAGTTCCATCTTAAAAGTTTCTCTCATTGGGTCAGAGATTCAGTAGGGTTTAAATTCAGATATTAGCAAATTACTAGATTAGCGTTTCCCAAACTGGGGTTCGCCAAAATTTTTCTGTAATGGCGGATTATTGTATTGTTTGTATATTTATAAGTTAGCACTACCCACTACTCACATCTTTGAGAAAGGAGTTCGCGAATCGAAAAATTTTGTGAAAGGGGTTCGCGAATCGAAAAAGTTTGGGAACCACTGTACTATACTCTGTTCAACGAAAAAAAAACTGGGTGTGTCTAATTAAATTCCCAATTTCAATTGTTAGACATTATTGCTAAATAAAATTAACAATGTTTAACAATTGAAATTGGAAATTTAACTGAACATGCCCCGTTTTTCTTTTGTTGGACAGAGTATAGATGATTCTGAACTAAGATGGTCTTCCTCAAGCCATGCCCGGATGGTAGCACCTTATGGGGAGGTATATTATATTGTTGCTCATCACCTGAAGAGACACTAAGAGATTGCATAATCTGTGAAAAGTCTCAAATATTATAGAGCCAAAACTCCATAAACAGTGCTGACTTACTAGGGTTGATCCTCTTGCTATGTTTGTAAGGTTGGGTCTCTTGTTACAGTCGAACCCTGTTATGACGATTCCGGTTAATACGAATTATCGCTTAATACATTTTTTTCCTCTAGTCCCGAATCCATGATTTCATTTTCTATACAAAAGTAATTGTTTAATACGAATTCTTTAAACTAATTCTGGACACAATGATAAGAATAATATGAAGAAATTCATATCAAAAATAAGATCTTTATTGTTGCAAATAATTCTGATTGGTTTTTATTCATATATTAACCAGAATAAGCACTATTCACAGCCCTATTCGCTGCATTTTGGTTTCCCTGTTTCGTGTTTATATGAAATGAAGTCATATGTTCTATATGGCAATGATGTTCCTCCAGATCTTTTCAATTTGTATAGTTCTATGAATAATGCTGTTTCAAACAAGTACAAGGTCCGTTCAAAAAATAACCGAACTTTTTTAAGTACATGGCAACGGATCGTTGTTGGCAGCACTGCAATTGTCATATCCTTCTGCCAATGGACTATTTACAAGTTTTTACACGTTTGAGTGCAACATGTTTCAATGTTCATGGCGATTTTTGCAATGTCCGATTTACGAGAGCAATGATGCAGTGTGAAATTTTGCATGAAACTAGGGAAAGTATTCACAAAATTGCAAAAAAGAGACCACTGTTGTGGCAAGAAAACTCATAGTTCCTCCATCATGACAATGTGCCTGGCCCTTCGGCCTCATTAATTCCTCAGTTTTGTGGGAAAAATCAGATGACTGTCCTCTCCCAGCTTCCATGCTCCTCAGACCTAACTCTGCGACTTTTTCTTGTTTCTAAAATTAAAATCAGTGCTGAAAGAACACCATTTCGACTCCATTGATGGCAATTAGAAAAATTCGTCGCTGGCAGTGAAGGATATTCTAAAAGAAGCTTTCTAGGACTGCATGGTATCCGCTGGAACAAGTGTGTGAATATAGGAGGGGAATACTTAGAAGGTGGCAAAGACCATATAAGCTGTATATTAAATAAAAAAAATTAAAAAAAAAAAGTTCGGTTATTTTTTGAACAGACCTCGTATATTCATTCATGTAAACAAACTTCAATAACTCAGTGTTTGTCTGAAATAAACGAATGACAATAATTTTTAACAATCTGGTGTGAGGCTTAATTCATAATACTGCACCATCGAGGTTTTCTTCATTATCGGATAATACAAATGCCAGGTAATACGAACAAGGTTTCTTGTTCCCTGTGATTCGTATTAACGGGTTCGACTGTATCTACGAACTTATTCGCAATATTCTGTCAGCTAGATATTATGAAAAACAGGATTCATCAGACTGCCATTTGCCAAGGTTTGATTTTAATGTTCTAGGCATCAGGTAAGATGTGAGTAGTCAGCAGTGTATACAAGAAAGCACCTGCAACTTAGGGTATGCAGCATATGCTACAGAGCTTGCAGACATTGCTTAAAGTGTTGAGATGAGCTGGATGTGATCTGCATTTCTGTACTGCGAGACTGTATGAGCCCGAATATTATACGATAACCTTGGCATCACTGGATGGCCACAATTTGCTCACTGGATGCTGTGGGTTGTTAAATTAGTAGTATACCATTGTTATAGGTGCCTTCTAGTGCCATAGGATATTTACATATCGATGATAGAAAAGGTTTATTATATGTCCCCAAGCAAGTTGTTACAGTCACCAAATTTATCCATGGCCTTTGATTAAAAAGCATTTCTAAGAGCCTTAGAACCCATTATAATTTCTCATCACTGCTATCTCTTGTTTGTTCACATAATTTATGAGGCTTGTCCTACCGTTTTGTTCTACTGCCACCACAGCGCTAGTGTCGCAGTTCCGAGCATGCACACTCGTCTCTCTGATTCATTATTTTTGCACTGACGTCATTACAGCTGCATTGTTTTATGTTTACATTTGTTAGTGATTGTTGAAAATGTTAAGTGCATTCTGTAATACAGTTTTTGAACACAATGAATGTTAAGCCAGCTGAAATTCATCGTCAACTTATAGAGATTTATGGGAATAATTTAATGACTGATGGAATGGTGAGAGAGTGGGTTAGGCATTTCAATGATGGACAATGACGAAGCATGGAGTGGGTGGCCTTCTATTGTCAATGATGATTTGGTGGAAAAAGTGAACGAGGAAATTCGGACTACCACTTATTCTTGAAATTGAAGCATGATTTTGGAGGAAGGCTTTGACATCGATGACGAAGTAAAAAACTGTGTTCAGCAGTGGCTGCCTTCACTGGCAGCATCTTTCTATGAAGAGGGCATAAAAAAGTTTGTTTCCTGCTATGACAAATGTCTGAACAACGATGGCAACTAAGTAGAAAAATAGTTTAAGAAATGCTCTTTCATGTAAAAATAAATTTTGTTTTGACTGAAATGCTTTTACGTGTTTTTTTATCCAAAACTGTGCTTACTTTCCTTGTATATACAATTTGTTTTCCTCTTGTTAATCATTTTTATTAGGAGTTACTTGACCTGTTTTCATTCATTTATTAATATACAGAAGTGAATATAAAGCACTTTGCTTTTTATTTAAATTGCACAATTTTATTCACAGATTTCTTCTTCTACAGTTTTCTGCTACTCCTTCATAAATTAAGTAAATGCCTGGTGGAGGTTTAACCCAGTTTCTTAGATCTAAGTAGTATTGTTCTCATGGGTTATTTACAAAGAATTTATAAGGTGAGGAAAAAAGGTTTACTTGCTTATGCTCAATCTTGGCTTGATTATTAATTAACCTTTTACATGTATTATTTGCAACTAATGCTTAAACATTTTTTAATGATAAAATAAATCGATAAATTTATCTATCCTGTATCATTATAAAATATTAGCAGTAGCATTGTATTTGGATATTCATTTAATCTGCTGCACTGCATTTAGAATAATGATAACTTGTTGTACACTGACTGCTCAATTAAAAGAGGACACTTTGGATTTTAGACGTTTTGTCAGATATCTAGAAAAATGCTTGACAAATTATCCTGATACTTTAGGGGTGTAAAGAGCATGTTACACTCATATATTTCAGCAAAGGCAAATATGGGACCAGCAACAATTTGAAACAAAAAAATAATGTTTGGGATCACCCTGTAAAAAAAAAAAAAAAAAAAAAAAAAATGCTTGAAATGCGTTGTAGCTGTAGCAACAGCTTTTGAGGCTTTTTACTTGTCTGTGTTCATTTGTATGAGAATAGCATGTATATTCACGGAAATATAATAGTTTCTAACATGCAGGGTTTTCAACCCAATGCAATGCTGTTTTCAGGAAATTAGAGAACACTTTGCAACCAGAATATAAAAATATTAAATATTTGATGAAATATGAAGTCAATATGCCAGCGTAAGGAGAAGTTGGTACTTGGGTCCAGTTCAAAAATAAAAATTTGGAGAAAACCCTTTATTGATTTGTTTATTTTTGAGAGCAACTGAAATTCAACTCATTCTATCGACAATATCTTTCTGAATTTTCACGCTATTTGCTTGGGCTTTTTGTAAGATTAGCTCTATACATTTGGCGAATAAATTATGCAAAAGACATTTTGTAATGCTTGCGCATGTGCAGTTAACATTATTTAGCAAAAATGCTCATATTTCATCAAATATTTAATATTTTTATATTTTGACTGCAGGGTATTGTCTCTACTATACTTTGTCAAATTTCCCGAAAATGACATTGCATTGGGTCAAAAGCCCTGCATGTTAGAAACAAAAATATTTCAAATTTTTTAAAGAAACCTTTATATCTCCTTGAATATACATGCTGTTCTCATACGAAGGTTATTCAATTTAAAAAAAAAAATACAATTTTCCCAAAAGTTTTTGTGTTCTTGGAAGAGTAGTAGGACTTGATTATGTTCCCAGCATTTAAGACTTTATTGTAAATTGATTTTTATTTTGCTTGTCATGAAATATTTTTAAATTGTAATAAATATTTTTAAATTGAAATGTTAAAATAATGCCATTGTTCTTAAATGGTTAAGTTCCATTGTAACAGGGAAGGGCTAGGGTGTTTTTTAATATTTACTATTATTTTTTTAAGTTTTCTTTATCATTGTTGGGGTTTTTCTCAATTTTTTAAAATTAAATTGATGTGAAGAATGATTATTCTAGAAATTATTCGCCCAACGTAATTCTATTGAATTGTATATTCTATGTACCTTTAACTATTTTTTCACATAGTTTCCAAGTTTATTTAAGCACTTGTCATAGCGCTAAATGCTCTTCCACATGATCACTTCATAGAAGCTGCTGCTGATGAAGAAAGTCACGCAGTGTTCATTTGTTCATCATCGCTGAAATGCAGGCTGCCAGTGATCTCCTTTAGATCCTGGAATAGGTGGTAGCCACAGGATGTGAGGTCATTGTTCCCAACTAATCAGATTTTGTGTTTGGGAACCACTTGACCACCTAAAGGAGATCATTGGCAGCCTGCATTTCAGCGACGATGAACAAGTGATAACTGCGTGACTTTCTTCATCAGCAGCAGCTTCTAAGAAGTGATCATGTGGAAGTGCACTGAGCGCTATGAAAAGTACTTAAAAATAAACTTGGAAACTATGTGGAAAAATAGTTAGAGGTACATAGAATCTGGTAAAGAAAAAATTTTGAAAATATATATAGTAGTTTTGTTTTTATTGCAAAATGGACCTTACTTTACAGTTAACCCTCGTACAAATAACACAGACAAATAAAAGAAATCATATGCTATGATCATATTCTACAGCTACAATGCATTTCAAGCATTATTTTTTACAGGGTGATCCCAAATACAGGGTGATTCAGAAAGGTAGGTCAAGAATGAAATACCATGTACAGTTTTTAGCGGGGAACAATATTTTTCCTATGAACATGGGTTCGGAAATGCATCCTTACAGAGATAATGCAGCTTGTACGAGGTAGTAATGGATGTGCGTTACCCAGCCAGCAATGGTAGGGCCCGTGTAAATTAGGATCTAAACATGTAAATTGTTCGTGTTCTCTCCTTTAAAAGAGGGGAAACAAAACATGTAACTCAATTGTCTAATGCGGAGCTGGCGGACATGCATCTCGTCTACGGCGAGGCACAGGGTAATGCTACCGAAGTGGAAAGGATTTACCAACAGCGTTTTCCAGACCGTGATCATCCACATCGCTGGGTGTTTCAAACACTAGACCAATGACTTCGAGAGACAGACTAAACACCTGCATCGAGGCTCAGGATCGGCATTTTGAACACCTACTGTAATGTCATTCCTACCTCGTACAACTTGCATTATCTCTGTAAGGATGCATTTCCGGACTCCTGTTTATAGGAAAAATATTGTTCCCCGCTACAAACTGTACATGGTATTTCATTCTTGACCTACTTTTCTGAATCACCCCGTATTATTTTTTTGTTCAATTTATTGCTGGTCCCCTATTTGCCATCGAGACAAAACCTTCGCTGAAATATATGAGGTGTAACAGGCTCTGTAAACTCCTGAAATTTCAGGATAATTTGTCAAGCATTTTTCTAGATTTTTGACAAGACATCTAAAATCGAAAGTGTCCACTTTTAATTGAGCAGTCAGTATATGATAAAGGCATTTCTCATTCACCAAATAAAAAATTTAGCAATTATAAATCCTCCATAACAAGAAGTAAAGAAGCAATTCAACTTACAAATAAGAGAAAAAAGACTTCAAAAAGCTTTAAACTGTGTCCCAGTATGGCTAATAATATAATGAGCAGCAACATTGGAAACATAGGATAATAATAAAGTTTTGGAAACCTGTAAAATTTTAATTTATTTGATGGACGTTTAGCCTAACTGTTTTTTAAAAAAAATACCTCTTCTACTTTATTTATCAGATAATAAATGGATAAATTATGGATTGCAGTTAACATTAGAAGAATTATGGGAAAAATTATTTGATCTGGACTAGAACCAGAAGGTATGACTATTGCTGTCGCTATTCTAAACCATTTAATCAAAGTCTTTGATGGTTAAGAAGATTCCAACTTTCGAATTAGAGACCTGCTCTGCCATTTAGGCTATCAAGTGTGTTTTGAAATTGAAGAAGAACGAGCTAATCTCATTCACCAAAAAAGTGTTTTTGACACGTTAAAATCAATCATGTTACTTAGCTTGATTTAAAGACACGGTGAAACACAAAAAGAACTTCAGAACTATGGAGCATGCATAGCCTGGACATTTATTGCTCAACGTCATTGACATTAATTAACTGAAAAAAAGCAAATCAACAAGAATAATAAATCTCAAAATATCAACAATGAAAAACTTGCAAAATCATTTTTAAAAACAATTGGTGAAAAACAATTGCAATCAAAAATAATAAAGAAAAACAAATGCATGAAAATGTAAATTGTGACGCTTGCACTAATAAAGTGACTACATTAAATTCAGTGATGGCTTAAATGGTTAGAACAGCAATAGTGATAGTCAAATCCTGTTCAAAGAATTTTTTCTTCCCTTTTATCTTCTATATATATAAAGAAGGATGTTTGTGGGTCTGTGCGTCTGTGGGTCTGTGTGTATGTTTTTTATACAAATCTACAGTTTTATTCCGATCTTGATAAAATTTCGCATACATGACCTTCAAAGCATGAGGAAGGTCACTGTCTACCTCAGATTTCGGAAAAATAATAAATATCGATAAAAAATCGATATTCATGGTTATGGCAAGGCATATTAATGAGAAATATCTCATGACCAACAATGCAAGGTAAAGTTTGTACAACAATAGGTATCAACAATGGTATCAACACGCAATTCACAAACGCTCTGCATGGACCAACAATCAATATCTCATGACTAACAATGAAAGGAAAAGTTTGTGCAAGTGTAATTATCCCGGGCAACGCCGGGTACCTCTTCTAGTACACCATAAATATTAAATCAATGTTATTAAGTATTTTCTTCAGTATGTTAATTTTGCTTTAAAATTCTAGAAAAAGGAAAACAAAATTAACATTTCAATTTTATAACTTGTCATTCACTACACAGTTTCACGTAGTAATAGGTTTATCGTATCTGCCTTATTGATATATCGACGTGTATTAAAAACAGTATATAAGGGTCGTACAAATGAAAACTAAAATTATTTATTTGATCCAAAATGTATACAAGGACTTTAAAAATACTCTCCAAATGCATTAAGGCATTTATCCTACTGTGTAACAAGGCGTGTAATTCCTTTATGGAAGAAGTCTTTCAGTTGCGTGTGGAACCATTCCAAAACCTCTTCCTTCACTTCATCGTCCGACTGAAACGTGCGCCCTTTCAGATGTTTCTTGAGATCCCCAAACATGTGAAACTCACATGGGGATAAATCAGGGCTGTAAGGTGGATGCTGCATTGCTTCCCAGTTGAACTTTTTGATGAGGTCTACCGTTGCTTTCGAGGTGTGAGGACGCGTGTTGTCGTGGAGAAGAAGTCCAGGCCGCTTGCATTTGATGGCCGCGCGCAGTGCCTTCAATGTTTCCCCATATTGTGCTGCGTTAACTGTAGTGCCTTTTTCAAGAAAGTCCAGTAAAATCGGTCCTTTGCAATCAAAAAACATGGTTAACATCACCTTCCCTGTGCTGTTTGCGATTGCTTTTGGTTTTTTCGGGGGTTTTATTGTTCGGACAAAGCAATCACTCATAGAGCTTCGAAGGGGAAGCTATTGTTTCTTTGCACAAGATGCGACATTTGCAACCTATTGTTCAATTTGCATGTAGGGTTTTGCAATTGTTGAAAACAAAAACTTACGATCCTACACATCGTCTTTTTTTTCCCCCTCACCCAAATTTTCGTTTTCATTTTTACAACCCTTATAGCAAAATTTTTTCAATACAGTGGGTGCCGCTTAATGTGATCACTTTGGGACCAAGCCAAATTGATAACAATAACCGAAGTTGAAAAAAGATGTATTCTGGGAAAAAAGAGGTATTGTGGGAACATTACATTGTACAGTCTTTAAAAGTGATAAAGTCTTGTAATATTGATTGTAAAATTCTACAATAAATAAGAATATATTAATATAATAAAATAAAAAATTTCTTTATTTCCTGTATCTTGAAAGACTTATGAAACTAAAAAACAAGTGAAGAAAAAAATTTTTTCAAGAAACAATGCTTATGTCAAAATTAGGTACACATAGCGCTATCTCTTGAACAAACAAACAAACAAACATAAGCCAATTCTACGAGGGTGGGCTGAAAAGTAATACCTCCATGGCTGTAACTTTTTTATTTTTTAACCGATTTTCAAAATTCTTTTTGTATCTGATACTCACATTTCTCCTCTATGTAAAGCACTATTCACTTTTCGACATAGTCCCCATCCCTTTCCACGCATTGTACCAACGCGTGACTAATCGGGTGAACCCGTCGGATAGGAATTCCGGGGTTGTTGTCGACACCAAGACCGAATGGCAGGTTTCACCTCGTCGTCAGAACGCAACTCATGCCCCTTAAGGTGCTCTTTCCTCTTTGGGAAGTGGTGAAAGTCGCAAGGTGCAAAGTCTTTCATTTTTGAACTGCAGTTTTTCATCTTTGAACTGTAGGCGCTGCAACCCTCTCTGATGTGTGGCTATCGGGTGCGGACGGGCGTTATCGTGCTGCAGAAGAGGATCCAAAGCTGCCATTCAATCCTCGTGTCGATGACAACCCCGGAATTCCTCTCCGATGGGTTCACCCGACTAGTCACGCGTTGGTACAATCCGTGGAAAGGGATGGGGACTATGTCGAAAAGCGAATAGTGCATTCCATAGAGGAGAAATGTGAGTATCAGATACAAAAAGAATTTTGAAAATCTGTTAAAAAATAAAAAAGTTACAGCCATGAAGGCATTACTTTTCAGCCCACCCTCGTATTTCATATTAATTCCCTCCCCCCCTTTGGATTTTTTGAAAAATTTTTTTAGATTCATGCATTGTCACTGAGTTTACATATGTGTACAAAATTTCAACACGATTTGACTAGTGGAAGGGGTTGAAATATTGATCACAAGATTTCATCCACCAAACATGATCAAAATGGCAAAAGTTATATAAGCATTGTAAAAAGTCATTAATTGCTGAAGTTTATCAAACCTCTGTATTATTCAAACAGAGGTGTTAACTTGCTTAATAAACACAAATGAATAACTAATTTAGTGAAAAGTCAAAGAAATTAGAAAATGGTTGATAAAAAAAGAAAAAATTTTACGGTCACTTAATTTTGCTGTGAAAGGTGGGTGTCTTCACAGAAGGATGCTATGTATACCACATTCGGAATGGAACAGTGCAAGGAAAAACGAAACAAGTGGTTCGAAAGCATTGCTTTCACTACCATACTCATCTAGGCAGTAACCAGGGGTACACTGAACTAGGAAAGAAGCCAGATAAAACCTAGTTTAGTTCTCCGGAGGATAAAAAGGAATTCTTTACTATCAGGTTGGTAAAGCAGATTGTTGATTGAAATTCCAAATGACCCTTTAGGGAGTTCATATACGTGTATAGTGGTTGCAGTGCTATTATTGACCAATCAGTTATTTTGGGCAGCAGTGCCTATTCGCTTAGGGAAATGAAAAGTGGCTATTATAAGCAGAATTCGGTAGCCAATCCAAATACTTTTACTACGTTTAGGAAAAAATTTGATAACAATATCTGAAATCTTGATCACAATACAAGCGTTTCATACCAATTGATAACATTAACCGTGATCACGGGGGTGGCCGTGGCCTGGTTGTCTCGTCGGTTGGCTTGCCAATCGATGGAGTTCAGCAACTTCAGGCGCGGCCAGCTGCTGGTTGGGTGACGGCCTGGGCTTGAGGGCCACCGCTGGCAGGACAGCTATTTGGGGCGCGGCTGTTGGGGGACTTTGGTCTGACCCATTTGCCGATTGACCATAGCTGGTGTTCCAGCGGTTGGTGACAGCCTCCGGTTCGTTTATCCCCAGCAGCTCTTCCATCATGAAACCCCCCGTGCTTCGGAGGGCACGTTAAGCCGTCGGTCCCGACTGCTACTGTCATCTCGTAGCAGTCGTTATTAATGGGATGGCGCAAAACTCCCTCGTAGGAGTAGGTGCCGCAGATTATCGCTTGCGATAATCTACCCTCTGTACCAGATAAGATAAGAACCGTGATCACAATAGCATCAATATTATGTATCTATATGAAAGCTAAATATCGATATGTTCAGTGTTCATTCACTGGTTCATGTTTACCGGTGTCAGAAAGAGTCCTCTGTGGGATTGGCCCTGGATTCTTTGCGGAGTATAATGCAGATGCACATGGCTCAGGTGTCAAAGCTGGTTTACATGCACAATTAAACTTATAGTGATAGTTTGAGACTGCCATATCCATTCACCAGAACAACAAAAGATGCCAATGATATATAGCAACATGATGCAGAATTGGTCAGCTCTAGCGACTGTGGAGAAGGCGCAGTGAATTCAGGATTTCTATTGAAATCTTATTTAATTTTGCCAGTCATTCCCAGGACATTGAATCCAATGACTTTATGGAAATCAATAGAAGCCATTTCTCCTTTATTTGCAAAAATTGTTTTGAAATATTTGCTATCCCTGCTTCTCATCAGAAAGATTGTTTGAAAGTGGGAAACTTGTCCAATGATAAGCATGCATCAAAAATTTTCGTTTTAAACAAGTTAATGAAACGTTTCTTCTGGAAAAACAATTCAAGTATTGACTGAGAAATATCTGGGGGAGATTGCCATTGTTTCTGAAGAGCCGGTTTTCAGATAAGCCTGAGGAAATGAATTCGACAAGCATCAAGATTGTTCAAAATAACACGTAAACCACTTGGTTTGTATGCTTACAAAGTGTAAATTGTTTGATAATTTTGCTTTAAGCAACTGGTATAAGCGAATATAAGCAACAGGTCAGTACACACAGATTTTCTTAGAGATTTCCTTTCTTCTGGTGACAATTACGATCCATAATTTATCACCGTTTGTTTAAGTAAAATGTAGCCAACATGAGAAAGAGGAGAGTCTGCATTTAAGATAAGATGATATATACCGTACCTATGAAATATTTTGCAATTAGAAATAGTTACATGAGAATTTTTTTAAAATTTGTTTCTTTAATTTGTTTTGTAGGTGTATCCTACAACGATTCGTGCTATTGGAGTAGGTACATGTAGTGGAGTTGCAAGAATAGGTGCCATGGTTACTCCATTTGTTGCGCAGGTAAACTAAATTTTTTTTTCTAAATGTTAATGTAAAATTTAATGCAATTATTTATATGTGGTCTTACTTCTGGTCTAATAATTATATCTGAAGATCGCGATGTATTAGATTACATTAGATCACTTGAGAAATCCATCGAAATTTTGGAAGGACTTTACACAAACCAATTAACCTCCCTCCTCCCCTTCTTAAAACATTCATAAGGTCAAAGCATTCTTAAGTTGAATCATTATAACTCGAGGAATACCGTTATATGCTTTATTTGACATTTTAAAGCTGTTAATAATAATAATAATTTTGTTTATGTAACATGTGATGGCCTGTTAATTTCACTTTAAATTAAGAAATCTGTTTTATTAAATTTTAGGTTCTCTTTGAATTGTCAACACCATTTGCAATTGGTATCTATGGTGGTATGGGAATACTGGCAGGAATAGCATCACTTTTCCTTCCCATTGAAACAAAAGGAAGAGAAATGAAGGTATTAATATATGTTTCTTATTTGAAAATGTTCACTCTGTGTCCTATACATCTTAACTTTGCGGAAGTTGTAAATAAAAGTACATGGCGAAGTCAGATTCCATTGGCTGACTGAGCCTTCTGTGTATCAGGGCATACTTGAAAATTTACTTAATGAAACAAAAAGGGAAACAACTTAAAAACTATAACAATCCATCACAGATACAGCTTAAAACATCTCACGATATCTATAACGATAAAACCGCACATAAATTGCTCAATTTTTAAAGAACTAGAGAAATAAATAGACGCAGGAGAACATGAAAAGTCTTCTGGTCAACGAGAGAACAAAAATCATGACCTACTTAATTCCTAAGAAAAAAGAAAAGCTCTGCCTTGTCTGTATTTGATAAAAAGAAAAGATAAAATTTTTAAAAACGTTCTTTTCCCTGTTATTTGAAAGTAAATATGTATGTATGTTTGTCTGGTTTTAAAAGGCAACTCGTAAGTAAGTTATAAAGTTGAAATTTAGCACAGCTGTGTAATGCTTCAACAATGATGTAAAAAATCCAAAACTGGAGAAAAGTCACTAAAAAACTAGAAATTAATTAATTTCTGCTAATAAGGGAGTTTTTCACTTTCGTGCTGCTAGGATCGCTGCTGCACATCACTTCTTAGGCTTACTTCATTAGACTATGCCTTGGGCCCAGCATATTGTGCTGTGCACTGCGACATCTCAGCGCTTCTCTCCACTGCTTCTTAACAAGGGCATTTCCAAAAGATTATGTGTTACAGTTGGAAATGTTCCCAGGTGGGCGAATCTGTGCGTTTGTGCTTTTAGATAGCTAATAGTAATTTTTCAAAACTGGAACTACATAGTTAGAACTCGGTGACTGTGATCATGATTAAAAACATTTTATTATCCAAGTTTTCCTAATTCTTTCTTATTTGAAGATATTAAGGCTCATCGCTTGCATTAACTTCATTCTTTTCTTGCTTATAGATATGCATTTAGGCATTCTTATTGTTAGAAAAAGTTTTATACTGCATCAGACATGGGGCCGGATTTAGGCATGGTCTTTATGGGCTGTAGCCTAGGGGCCCCCTTCTGCCGTCAAAAAAAATAAATAAATAAAATTAATTTAAATTAAAAAGCAGCCCAGGGCCCCAAAAGTTGATGGTTCGGTCCTGGTCAGACAGAAAAAGATTTGAGTTTCTTGAATTTCGTCTGCCAGTTTGATTCTGCTTGACCGACAGAGACTGGTCTTGAATCTGTTTGCACACAAGGAACAAAGTGATAGCACAGTGGAATCTCGGTTTACGAACTTAATCCGTTCCAGGAAATGTTTGCGAACCGAGGTTCTTCGTGAACCGAGGCAACTTTCCCCATTCAAATCATGTTAATACAGTTAATCCGTTCCAGCGATCAAAACAGACTTTTTCCCCCATTAACTTAATATTGGTACAATGCATTGAAGATTGGTACAATCCTAAATTGCGAGCGATATTCATACGAATACGAATTACAAAGTGAATATATGTGGTGTGAAGTGGCACCATCTATCTGTGCATGCCTAGAATAAGAAGTTAGTGACGTCGCCTGTTCATGGTTCAACAAAATTGTTGTTTGTGAACCGAGGTTCCACTATACTTTTAGACAAGTTTTTTACAATGATTTTTGAACAATTGCGACTATTCTGATTTATTGGAAATGCTTAAAATTACAGTACCCTATCAAAAGTCATGGGACAACCCTGATGCAATTTCACTGTTGGCATTCTTCCCAGCACTACATAACAGAAAGTATGCTAGTATGAGATGATGCTTGCATGAATGCTGTAAGAATGTCTCAAAGAAAAGAGCTTTCAGACTTCCAAAGAGGTACAATTGTTGGATGCCATCTCGCAGGCAAAACTGTTAGGGAGACGTCAACCCTCCTAAACATCCCGAAATCGACCGTTCACAACGTCATCCGGGCATGGAAAGAGAAAGGCATCACAAGTGTTCTGCCTAGGACTGGAAGACCCAAGATCATGTCAGCCAGAGACCAAAGGGCTCTTCGTAAAGTGGTAACCGTCACACATCGCTTGATGGACTGACAAGATCGTTCATAGAGTCGACGGGAACAACTGTGAGCACTCTAACTGTTCGCAGGGAATTGCATGCAATGGGTTTTTATGGCAGAGTGGCAGCACACAAACCTCACATCAGCACCAGCAACGCAGCGAGGAGATTGCAATGGTGCAAAGAGCGACGATATTGGACTCTGGATCAATGGCGAATGGTTGAATGGAGTCATGAGTCCCACTACACCATCTGGCAATCGGATGGACAGGTTTGGGTTTGGCGAACACCCGGCGAACGTTATTTGCCAAACTGTGTTCGGCGGAGGGTTGGTGATGGTGTGGGGCTGCTTCTGATGGTATCAGTTGGGTGCAATCGTTTCTGTGGGCGGACATCTAAATGCAGAGCGTTACCAAGACATTCTGGACAACACAGCACTCCCATCTCTCTGGCAGCACAGCACTCCCATCTCTCTGGCAGCACTTTGGCAATGGCCCTTTTCTGTTTCAGCACGATAACGCACCTTGCCATAGAGCAAGGGCTGTAGCCAATGGTTTGATGAAAAGGGGGTTCAAAAACTTGACTGGCCTTCCCAGAGCCCCGATCTGAACCTATCGAACATCTATGGGACGTGTTGGAACATCGATTGCGCGCTTGCACGGAATGCCCGAAATCCGTGACCGAACTGTCCAAGACACTTATGGCAGAATGGCGAAAATGACTTATCGAAACGTATCAAAAACTTGTGGACAGTATGCCTCAGAGAGTAGAAACTGTGATAGTAGCAAAAGGTGGACCAACAAGATACTAAAATATGTATATTTTTGTGTGTTCCTATTAAAGTGATGGTGATGGTGTCCCATGACTTGTGATAGGGTAGTGTATTTGTTTACCACAAATTGAATATTCTGTCCGTATTTGACTTCTTTCTTTATAACAGGTTCAGCATATTCTAATTGTTACCACAATTGAGCGTTGTTCTTTAATATTGGGTTTTGTTGATTTTTTTTTAAAATTTTGTCCAATTTTATTGATTAGGCTGTTGAATTTCAGTCAGCTTGATCTGTATGTGCAGCAAAGCGCTCAGGCCCTGCTAGTTTAAATTTAAAATAAATTCTGCATGTAATTTACTGAAAAAACACAGATATTTTTTAAAAAAAAAGGGGGTAATGATTATGCAAATATCAAATTAATATCTCTTTTAATATATTTTGTGACAAACTTATTTCAATAAAAAGTTTGATTATTTGCTTCTTTGTCCAAAACACTTACTTAAGCTATGTTCTGCACATAATTTATTGAAAAAGCACTGATATTTAAAGAGATAGAAAGATTGCTTGCCAAGACATCTACATCGGGAACAAGCTGCATGGATTCCTTCAATCACAAGAGCATGCCGAGGGATACTGTATTTATTTTGTTCACATCTCCCGCAAAGTTATGATGGATACAGTTTAGAATGGTGTATTAATAAAGTGGCAGCAACTCTGTGTAAAATTTTTCAATTTAAATAGTCATCAGTGAAGCAATTGCATGAAGATAGTCCCTAATTTAATTTAACAATACAGTAATTGAATTAACAAATAATTTATTATCGTAATTTTCGGAATATAATACTTGTATTATGCAAAATAAACGTTTAAAAAATCATCACTGCGCATTATAAAAATTGTATATAATATCCGATTTTGTTGTCATGATTTTCGCGTAGCTGACTTCAAATGAAGCTACCATATATGTAATAAACTGGTACATTACAGCACATTCTACAATCTAAACAATAATACATTATGCAGTTCTTTAATTCACTTTTTTTCCCTCAATTTTCTGTCACAAAATACTAATGTAAAAGTGAATTCTCGAAAACAAGATGGTGATGACCATTCATCTAAAAAATCGGCGATCATTTAAGCTTTTCAACAGTCACTGTGTTCATCTTTCCAAATCCTCCAAGAATATTTCATCAAGAAAGCTGATGCCGTTCAGTACGTTAAACAAGATACAGTACATTATTTCGCTGCTTTTAGTCATTTTCCTGTCCACTTTTCTGTCACCAAAAACAAATGCGAAATCTCGAAAACAAATGAAAATCGGTCTGACAAACTTCACACGGAACTAGCGTATAATATATAATATACTGGTATGTTACAGAAACTGTGGTCATTGGAGTAATGAAGTAAATAATGATGGAAACCATTAATCCACAAATAAAATATTTTATACGCAAATTTCGAGGGCTTGCAAGTTTACATTAAACAGTCTATAAAAGATACAGTAATTAATTCACTGTTTCTTTTTTGTATTATAATGTACATTTGTTTTGTTTACAATGCACTGGGTATGTATAATACACAGTTGCGTATTATACATGGGAATTCTTTCAAAAAAATCAATAAAAAATTAGATGTGCGTTATACACAGATGCGTATTATATTCCGAAAATTATGGTATATATGGTATATACATGTAATTCATCATTTTATTAACATAACAATGATTTTTTTTTATTTCATAGGAAACACCGGTTTCTCATTGATGATAGGAAGATGATAATGTTAAATCAACCAAATATTACTTAATTAAATAGATATAACTCAAACTATTCATAAATTTATCAAAATCAACAAAACAAAACTGGATCATACATTTTGAAAATGTGAAAGCTAAAACCAAAAGTGCAGCTTCTGTGGAATGGATGTGTAGTGGTCATAATCAAATTAATTTCCTGTAGTTGAACAGTATATCGCAAAAATCTCTCATTTGAATGAAAAGCAAATGATTACTATTACCATATTTTCCAGAGTATAAGTTGCATTTTTCCCCCTAAAATTTTGGCTTCTGCAGGGCCTGCAACTAATACAGCAGATGCGACTTATGTATGAAATTTAAATGGAAATTCAAACGATTTTGTCTCGATATCTTTAAAAAGTTTGGTTAATAGCAACATTGGTGAAAGTGCACAATCGCATCCCTTAAATTCCTTGGCTGATATCATTAAGACTGGTTGTTTTCATGTGTTAGTTCTAGTTAATGAATAAGTAAGTGTTTTGCCTTACTTTTTTGAACTTATTAATTACGGATTTCACACGGGAAAAGCCCCCAAACTTCTATGCTGGCCAACATCGCAACTGGTGGCCTTTGTGAATCACTATTAAGAAAGCCGGCAGTGTTGCAGCTAAAAGATTGCAGAGAGTTATGGAAATTAAAGGATTATTTCTGGTGAATTGTAGAATGGTTTAGGAGGTTTTTCTTTGTCGTGCTATATTAGGCGACTTATACAGCGAATGCGACTTACACAAGGTATCGCAGAATGGATGGGTGATTTTGAAATGAGTATAACATATTTTTGTAGGACAAATGAAATCGTATGTTACCATTAAACAATCAAAAAGTGGAATTCATGAAAAGAAAATTCATGTTCTAAAATTGACATCAGACAGATGACTTCCGTTTTCCGCAATATAGTGGTGCAGCCATTCTTACACTTCGCGTATGACCATGAGGTTTCGGATTCATTGCCAATGCAGTCGTTCGAATATTCTGAACCCATCTCACGATTATGTCACATTTCACGGTCGAACCAATGCGACCAACAAGTGAATGCGGAAATGCAATTGTACAACAATCACAGACTCACTTGATTTCAAATACTCCTCGACCATGAATGCATGATGTTCTCTCATCCAGATAACCATTGTGACTAACAAATGGTAGCCTCCACCTAATTGAACGAGCTTGGCCAAAAGCCTCCATCTCCTCCCTTCGAATGTACAAACTGTCTCAAAAACACTCATCCATTCTGCTGCACCCTGTGGAATTGTTTTTTCATGATTTTTCTTGAATTTTTGCTGGTGCGACTTATAGTTTGGAAAATATGGTAATGTAGACCAGGCGATTTATTTCTGTAGGTTATAATCATTCATACTAATACAAACGCCAGGGTACCTGACATCAGTGCATATTTTCTATGTATTTTTTAAACATTAAAAGTGATAATTTCTGAATTTTTAACTGAAACATATTTTTTCATCAGTCAGACTTCCCAGCTTTTGAATTTCACAGGGGTGTGATATGTTTGTATTTTACTGAATAGTCTTGCAATTACCATAATCACCGTATCATCAAAAAGCAAATTGAAAAAATGTTTTATAAATATTAAAAATACAGTTTTAAATGAGAAACATCATAGTTGTCACCATCCAACAGTGACAGCTGTGTTTTATAAATTTTTAAATGAAAAGTGGTTCCATTGCAGTATTACTAACATACAATTTTATGGTTCTTAACCTTTTTCCTTTCTATACGACACTTTCATATCACAGTTACTTATTTTTATTTTGCTATCCTGGCATCCTCTGAGATTTTGATATCTATCCAAAAAGCAGCTTTGAATTTTCAGGAGATTCTACAGCTACCTCCAAAAACTGAATCTTCTCCCTGGATTAAGAACCATGGCTTTTTTTCTTTATTATTAATTCTTTATTACACAACCAAATCTGATCTCAGGCTGGTTTTGAACCTGGAGAGCAATCCAGGTTATTCCGTAATGGAGCCAAGTTCAAAACGGGATCACTATAAAATTTAATAAAATACTCGTTAAGTGATTACTTACTTAGATTTGATTTAAACGAGTCTCTCGAATGTTTTTGCAATACATATATTGTAAACCCAATGGGGGGGGGTTCCAAGTTTGTTTTACATAAAATCCGAATTTTCAGGGATATACAGGGTGAGGGGTATATTAGCAAAAATGCGTTAAATGTTTTTTTGCTATCATTAAAAATGCATGGCTATAAAATTAAGCCCTTCTTCTCTATAGTGTTCATTTGCATGTTTTATCATGTTTTAATTTAGCCAATGCATTGTTCTCTAGGGAATTGTAAAATTTGATTATGTTCATGATTTTTAATCTTTCATCTTCATTAATACTTTTGAATAAGTTATTGTTTTAATCAATCCACTTTTTTGGTCATAGCAAAGGGGAAGAAAATGAGGCCTCATCTCCCAATTTGCCTAGTGAGTGTTTTTCAATATGCTACCAAGCCTTAATACCAGAAATTTATCGTTTTCTCGACTTATTTAAAAAAAAACAAAAAAAAACAAAAAAAACTAGTGGCTGTGGTCTCATAAAGGTTGAGAAATATTTGTCTAGTGCGTTATTCCTTGTTATTGTAATATTGATGATCAGGTCCAGACTGAGAGTTTGTAAGGCTCTTTTTTTTTAATTCCTTATCTGCAGGGTAAGCTGCCCAGTTGTTGCCACCCTAAAGGGTAAAAATTGCTTTTTACTTCCTTGTATGAAGTAAAGAAAGTATTGTAATTATATTATAAACGTAGGAGTAGTGATAATTATATATTAATAAAGATGAATACACTCCTTTAATTAAAATAGGACAAAAATTAAAATAAATAATAAAAAAACAATGAAAAAAGTCACCAGAGTAAAAGTTTAAGGACAAAGAAAGACAGGACTTGTGAAGAAACTCAGGACGAAGAAATTCAGGAACGAAGAAACACAGAAGATATACAGAAGAGACGAAGGTCAGATGAAAACACAGAAGATATACAGATGAGACGAAGATCAGATGAAACACAGAAGAAACACATAAGAGACGAAGATACAGCGAAGAAACGTTACAGGAACACAGGGAGGTACACAGGTCTATGGTGGAAGTTCGATGATTCGTGATGTAAATGACTATCTTTAATTAACGTTTTCGGGATTTTTTTCCCATCTTCTGATTTTAAGTTTTTTTGAAAGAATGGAAGATAATAATAAAATAAAAACAATGTTTTTTTATTATTTATTTTAATTTTTGTCCTATTTTAATTAAAGGAGTGTATTCATCTTTATTAATATATAAAGTATTGTAATCGCGAAAAATTTCGGTTTTCAGATTTCAACGGAAATATACATTTTGACCATCCCTGAATCCATTTTAACGTGTTTCGTCATGACGTCTGTACGTACGTGTGTGTGTGTGCGTGTGTATATCTCGCATTTCTCCAAAATGGTTCTGCGTAGAATGTTGAGATTTTGTATTTAGGACTGTTGTAATATGTAGTTGTGCACCTCGCATTTTCATTGCAATCGGCTGTGCCAAACATATGTTTTGGTCGTTTCCCCAACTGATTTTTTTTCATGTCTATGGAGCTTTGATTGCGAGGAGCAGTTTGTGACGTCACAGTTTGACTGTTTGACATCAGAGTTTAAAGTTCTCTTATTTGAAATACTTCTTTTGAAGTATCAAAATTTGTTTCAACATTTGGAGTTTTTAGTCAACAAAGAGAGAGATGGAAATTCATGTGTCAAGAATAATAATGAGAATTTATTCCTGAAAAAAGCATTCAATAAAGTTTTGTACAAGGGAGTATTGTGATGCCCACAAGAGATTTTTTGATTCTGAAATGCTATCGTAATTAAGTTTGCGTTTAAAATATTTAACACAGGACAAAAAGGGAAGGTTTGGAGAAGATATGTTCAATTTATTACGATAGTGTATTTGGAAATTAGATATGAAAATAATAAACTATTAATGTCGGTTGTTGTCACATTTTGCCAGTACTTGCCACCCAGTTGTTGCCACTCTCACTTATTTAGAAATAATTCTACTTAATGTTTTTCTTTCATGAATTATGTTATCTCACATCTTACTGAACAATATCATTATAATAATATTTGACAATTTAACAATAGGGTAACGCCAACCACGTCACATTACGATGGCGCTGCCATTTTGAAAGTCGACTGATTGTCGTCAACAAACTTCTCTGCTTTCATCACATGCTGTCTTGTGATTGTTCTCACACGGAAAATTTCAAAAAGTATTGTTTTAGTTCTCATCCTATCCAGACGCCTTTGCGTGCAGGCTAGAAGTGACGTCGGATGTTGTTCCCCTATAAATTTATTTAACCGTGTGTGTTTTTCGAAACTTAAGACTGATCACAAAGCGCTGTTTTTAAATCTACATAAAAACAAAACATAAGCGGGTAGTTGGTAATTGAATAGTAGACTGTATTGACAACAGATGGAACTAATGCATACTAACATTTTCGTTATTATCGCATGTCACGTTTCATAGAAATGTAATGTTTTCGTTAAAAAGTGGGAATAATTGGGCGAGTGGCAACAACTGGGCAGCTTACCCTACTTAATAGAAATAGAGCTAACAACGCCTCATTTCTCCTTAGATTTTTTAACTCCTAAATTCTTAAGCTATGGCTAGGTTATGCGTTAAGCGTCCTTGGTTATGATAGTGAAATCATTAATGCAATAATATAACGTCATATTTGTTTTCTTCCCAATGTCACCTTGGTAATTTTGATTAATAATTATATTAAAAACATAAATTAAGATTTTTTATTCATATAAATACCTATAATTGTTTTATAGTACCATAATTTTCGGTTTATAATATGCACCCGTGTATAATAGGCATTTATTACTTGATTCTTAAAAATTCCCGTATATAATACGCACCCAGTGTATTTGGTGACGGGAAATTGAGAAAAAAGTGAATAAATATACTGAATATTTTTTATATCGGAATATTATAGGCGATTTTTTATAATGTGCATTAATAATTTTTTTAAAAATTTTATTTTGCATAATACACATATTATAAACCGAGATTTACGGTAAATTTCCAAGTTTAGCCTGACAACATTTTATTATTGTCAATGTTAGAATCAAGCATCAATCTCTGCGATCTTTCTCCCTTCTTCTCCTGGCCATATCACTTAATACATTCCATTAAGCTTACAGACATTTCTTGTAGTCCCTGCTAATGCATGCCATTATGCATCATATTTTATTTTCCTAATTTTAATGCAGAACTTCCTGTTCCTACTATATTATTCTTCTTATTATAAGAATTGAGTTGAAGTTCTATATTAGAATAAAAAAATCTTAAATTTGAACTTCGTGTAATAAAATGTGTAAATACAAAAACAATATTTATAATCAAGAAGCTGCAATGTTCTGCAAAATATTTATTTGATCTTTCATTACACAAAGCTGAAATTTGCATTCTTTTTATGGACTGATTTATATAAGAACAAATTATTAAAAGGAATATAAGGTTAAGAAATTAGAGAATGTTAATTGTTTGAAGAAATTTTGCAAGTATGGTCTGCGCACCAAGAGAAGACTTCTCGAGAGAAAGATATCATTGCTTGGTGCAGCACTTGCTATGTATAGTTGAACATATAGGATCTTTACAAGAGAATTGTGCTGTTTCGTAAGTGAATAAAATAGCCATTTCCCACTTACTCTGGTGCAATTGTGCTATTAGGAAGAGCAACTGTCCAAATGTAAGATATATTATTTACTTACAAATATTTATTGTAGTCCCTGTTAATGCATGTTATTAAGCATCCTATTTTATTCTCCAAATTTAATGCAGAACTCCAATTAAGTTGACACTTATCATATTGTACGATCAGTTTCTGAATTCCATCCTCATAGAAATCAGGCCACTGATTTGCTTAGAAAGAGGTTAGATATAACTTTATTGTCTTTGTATATGATTTGGCTGCCAATGAAGGTTATTCGAAATGCGTCAGCTAAGTAATAAATCGTATGGTTTGGTTTGATTGGTATTAACGCCCATTTCAACTACTATAGTCTTATCAGGACAGCGTTATAGGGGCCACAAATTTTGCCTTGTAAGGGTTCTTTAACGTGTAGCTGGCAAACGACTACACAGGACCAACGGTTTTACTTCCCTACCGAAGGAAGTGCGTGATCTCAGGACACCCCCCCCCCCTGAAAAATCTTCATTGTCCTCGGCCAGGATCGAACCTGTGTCCTCGGGCATCAGAGGCGATCATGCAACCACTGACCTACCAAGCCTGATATAAATCGTATGCCATATTGCCTAAGAAGTCCCATTCTTTTTATTAATCTGTAATACTGACCCTAATGGTTATAATCAAAAAGTCTGCAGTATTCTGCAAAATACTTATTTTTACCTTTCATTACACAAAGCTGAAATTGGCATTATTTATGCACTGGAAAATACATTATTTACAACCAAAGATGTTGTTAAACACCCCTAGATTGGCCGTGCTAAAATTACAACTTTCTCCCGTGGCCACTCCATTCGGCAAACGTCATGCCATGTGGGGATTCGTTAAGGTTAATGTTTTTGCTGCACTATGTTCCTTCTTGGTCGTACAGTATGTACATGGTTCATAGTGGGAGGAATTTGATTATTATGTCGTGAGTCGTGTGACTAAAGCTGAACACACTGAAGGACTTTGAACAATGCATGTCAAACTTTCAACAGCTGCTCTTCCTAATGTATGCACCCAGTATAGCGAGAAATCGCTATTTTTATTTTGCTACAAAACCGTACCATTCTTTTGTAAAGACCCTGTATAATGAATTAAAAAAAAATGGGGTTAGGCAGTGGTGCATCAAGTACTTGAAAGATCTTAACTCCTGGAATAGATTTGGTTTGTAAATCGAGTACATCTCACATTTAATATTTTCCAAATGTAAATTGTAAAACTATCTTACATTTCACAAGCCATTAACAGATTCATATGGTAACTCATTTCAGTATTTTTATTATCACTCCTGAATTTAAATGCCATTAGGTAGGAGGTTTTTTTGAAAGTTCACTTTACATATGGCCAAACCTGCAGGCAGCTTAATAGACATGTTTAATCCAGATACATAAATCTGATCTCAAGAGGTTTTTTTTTAAATCTTTGACTTAAGCTCTTGTTTTTTTTTCTGAAGGATATCTTGTCTCAGATTTTGTGTATAAACTGTCATGTGAGATTTAAAAAAATATTTTTTGTAATATTTGTAATATGGAATTTTAAATGCTTGTGTTAACTGTTTTAATACTCTTTGTATACAGTTTTTTAAAGATTTATGTGTATATATATATATATTTGTAAATAGCAAATACATGTTATATAAATAAAATGTATCACTGCACAAACCTAATTTTTAGAAATGAAACTCATTATAGTTCATATATTTTTCCTTATAAGTTTCTGAAAAAAAGGAAAAAACCGGAAATATCTTATTTTTGTTGATATTTATAAGTTGAGGTGCGGTCATAAAAGTTCCAGTGCATCTCGCCAACAAATAGCACAAATACAGTAAATTAGAGCCATAAACATTCATAAGTTTCCAGATCTGTGGGATGAAAGAAACTGGATGCTCCATCATGACAATGCATCCTCTCGCCGAGCTCTCCTCGCACATTTCTTGCGAAAAACATGTCGCCCTACTCGTCATATTTGGTTCCTACAGACTGCCCTCTTTCCGAAAATGAAGAACCCATTGAAAGGTCGCAGTTTTGATACGATTGAACTGCTACTGTGCGAATTGCAGGGGGTGCTTTACTATTTCAACAAAAAGACTTCCAGGACGGATTCCTGAAGTGGCAGGAACGCTGGACTATTGTATGCCTTCACAAAGGGACTATTTTGAAGGAGACACTGTGTAAATGTATTTACATAAAGTACTTTCTCTTTAAATGAACCAGTCCAGGAACTTTTTGATCGCACCTCGTATAAGCTTTAGACAAATTAAGGGGACCAAAATTATATTTTATCTACAGACTTACCTTAGCTGTTGTAACAGCTTGAATGGGGCTGGACATGGGCTCCACTATGCCTCAATGATATTATCCCTTCAGTGCTGGAAACTGTTGAATGGTTGCTGCTTCATCTGTACAGCCTGTTCAATTTTCATTCCATAAATAATGTAGATATGATATTTCATCCCACAAAGCATGTTTCCATGTTACGAAAGCATGGCAAACTCATGGGTGTTTTTGGATCTATTCCAAATGGGCCCTGTGCTATTGTCAGTTATAATTCCAGTGCAGATGATTATGGCCCATTGAAACTTATTTGCACTAAAAGGCATGTATCTGTTCAGCTTGTCAGCTGTTATATAGAGGGTTGTTAGGGAGCTGTGATAACAATTAGCATATTTAAATGGAGTGCATGCATTCAATTCACGTGAGCTATCAAATAGGGCAGGTATTAAAATTATTTTATATATTAAATGGATGCTGAGTTATATATTTTTTCTTTTTCCCAGACATCAAATTTGAACCAATAGTGGACACTTGAAATTCTAGAGTGCTCACAAAACTATAGTGTCCCATAAATCACCACAAGATTGAATCACGTACTGATAGTTTGAAACTGGTAAAAAAGCTAACTGCCTTATTTTTAAAGTTTGATTAATCAAGTAGCCACTATTGGAGCAGTTCCACTACTGGTACATTTATCTTTGATGGATAGCTAAAAACATTGAGTTATGCCACTGAAAATTGATGGGTATTCAGGGTTGCATCTAGCAAAATGGCAGGACAGGGAAACGAACAATAATTAGGGCACATTTGGTCAGAAAGTAGGGCAAGTCGGAGACATAAGCGCACATTAGAATGGTTAGTTTAAATAAATCCGAGAAAGGGCAGGGCACCGTGCCCTTCTATTCCAACCTAGATGCAACACTGGGTATTGGGAGGGCTACATAACAGCCCTTTCCAACTTCAAATTCGGCTATTCCAAAATTATGAAAACATGCAAGAAGCGAGGCTTCATAGTTTCCAAAATATCAAGTGCACTAAATAACATTGGCAAAACCAGAATTGGCACCATTCCTGAGGATGAAAAGCAGGCCAATCCGAGACTATCCACTAGCCATTCTCCGGACATTATTTGGAAAGTTTGGGCTCTCGTAACTGGATATAACCAAGCAACGCAATGGGCTACTGCACGAAGGTAGGGACATCTGTGTACGTGGTAAACACAATTATCATCCACGATTTACAACTGGAAAAGTGACACAAGAGCCATGTTCACGAGTGATGGGCCACTGCTTTGGGTGGAAAAATTGTACAAATGTTGCATTCAGCCCTTTCCTGATGCTCCTATACTGTACCAGGGAAAACAAGCGTGCATGGAAGCCTAAAAGTGCCCAAGAGTTAGGGGCCTCGTATTCAGCCTGCTAGAGGAATACTAAACGTCTAAAGCTACGGCTGTACAGAATTTGAATAAGAGCTTTGTTCTGCAGGTCTGGTAAAATGCATTGCTTACTGCTAATGTTCTAGGAGTTTATTAAGTACAAGATTTTACTGCATGAAGTTGGACTCTGTTCTTGCATGAGAACCATGACTGTCACTGCTCGCCCGAGCAAGCGTCACATTCCCAAAGTCACACACAGCTGCCCCAGCAGCAATACTCTGATATTTTTTATGGTTTTGCAGTAAATAAGTTTAAACTTGGAGTTCGGGAACTTTCGAATCAGCCTATATAAATTCTGTCTCGTTCACTTCACCTTTGTAGCCGTTTTGCCTCCGATGATGGTACAATGCAGAAATGCGTAAGGCTTAATAAATACCACATCATTCCACCTGATCAGTCTTCCTTTGTTTTATACTTTCCCGTGATACTGGACAGATGGATGTTACGAGACTAGATAACAGTTTATAATACATATAATGACAGTCCAAAAAACTTACTAAAAAATTTAAAATTTTATTTTTGAATTTTACATAAACTTCCTTTGTTTAATATATACAAAGAATAAAACAAATAATAAATATTTCACTGAGCAAATTTTTAAACATGAGCATATAAACATAACATACATTTTTGGAATAAGATTAAAAATTTTTGGTCCCTCAGATTCATGCACAAATTCATATGATTCCATTTCATTAAAATTTTTCACTTTATACATTCAGGATAATTCATGGTGTTTTCCAAGTTACAAAAAACTTGAGCAAAACAGCATCGAAACACTTCTAATAGCAACGGTGGTTATGTGATTCCAAAAAATTAAAATGGAATTTTAAAAAATTATCGTTATAACTAAGGGTAGATTACAAGTCCATTATTTGTCAAGTCGGATTAAAAAAAAAAAAAAAAAGGGGGGATAACGTCCTTAGCACACATTTCTGCTTCAAGAACACACACACACAGAAAATTGTTTATTCTGTACATTATTGATAATGGTACAAGTTTCGTTTAAAATATCACAAGGAGTCAGGAACCTTATATTCACTATTTTTTACAACAGTAAATTATCTTTTGGCACAGGAATCGTACACTGCACCAAGTTCCATAAGTCTGTGAGCAGATACAATGAAAAGCAAACTTTTCATAGTAATTTCATAGATTCCTATTACATGATGAAGATTTATAGTTTAACTTGTGTTTCAAACAATAAACCAGACATTTTTTAGCCTAAAGATATTATCAAACTACTTTACTGTACTTTTGCGAATATACCTGAAGACTCAGATTTTATTAAAATTTACAATATATGTGACACAAAAAATTCAAAAGTGCTGTCCAAATTAAAAATATAGTAACGATCTTCAAAGCCATTTTTATTAAATGGAACATACCAAAAGAAAATCTCGGTACATTAAAAAATAATGGATTAATTTTAATAACTAACTCAAAATACTAAACGAAGAACATTCTTGCATTTTCTTTTCATCGTATACAATTATCTGTGTGAACCAAAGGCAGTCGTCTAGTAAACATTTTTTAGCAGATGTACACAAAAAATCATTATAGGCTTTTGTTCCATCTGTTTATATTCTAACTATTTCTGAATAGTTTTAACTTTAGTTTTCAATTCTCTTCTCCAAAGAGTAAAAGCCCTGGCCATGTCGTTCATCCTTCCCACATCCCAAAATCTTGATTGGGAGATTTAAACGCTAAAGGTCTGGATTCTATCCAATTAGATTTTAATTTTCTCTCAGCTTAGTTGACATAAAGCCAGGCATTTTATTAACACCTCAATAAATTTCTTTGAATGATATCAATGCTTTCTCGTTGCAAGCATCAATATTTGGACAACAGATAAAAATAAATATTAATACAATCGTCCCTCCGCAAGTCAGAAACTTTTACCTGAAAGCCAAGATAGCAGATAATGACTTCCAGTTGGGGATTTTTTGCCAACAGAAACTAAATCGGCGATGATGATTATTACGATAAAAATATGCAAAATTAACCAATTTTATAGTTCCCTAATGCACACGGCCAGTTTTGGTGGGCTATGAAAATTAATTATAAAAATTAAGATGCAAATTAATTTAATCTGGCTTTCTTCAAGCTGGTTATTTTCCACGAAATTCAAAATGGCAACCAATTATAGAGTCACCCCTCCCCCCTCCATACATAAGCATATTTTCCTTTAAAAAATTAAAGTGACGATTTGTGATTAGGGTGAACATAATTTGAAAAAATACCTGCCATCTTGGAATTCCGCAAGTCAGGAAAATTCACGAACGGCAAGGCCCTAAAACCGAGGTTGCCGACTTGTAGAGGGACAACTGTGCTGTACATATCTTAAATAACTTATAAGATAAATTCTATAAGTCAATGTATTTTATTTAAAATTAGAGATGAGGGTATTAATTTCCAAAATTTCCAAATCAAACTTTAAATGTAAAAAATTACGAAAAATTACTTTTTTTTTTTAAATTAGTATTTTTTATCCTATTCTTTGCATAAATTCTATACTGCAACTAAGAGATGGGTCATTAGTTCTGAAATACAGTCGATCTCGAATTTCACAGGAACAAAAATTTACGATCTCGAGGTATGAAGAATTTTTGTTCAATAAAGGTACTGTAAGAGTATAGAGAACAATAAGAGATAAAATGGTACGTCTATAGAGAATTATGCCATGTACATATGGTACCGCTAGAGTCTTGAAACTCTGAATTCTTAAACATCTTGTACGCAACAGAGACTTGCCAATAAGATCGAAAAAAAGTTCATGAATGTTTTTCGTAACCCACGATAGTCTACTCTGCGCATTCTTTAATGAAAGCAACGTCAAATTCATTTTGTTTTCGTATGAAAATTTTCTCATAATGAATAAATCTTAACTCTGTAATGCATTTAAACAGCTTGCATTTCGCTGGCACACGAAGTCGAAATTCGACATAGCAAGGTTTTACGAGAAAACATTTTGAGATGACGAGGGAAAATTACTTTGAATTAATAGTGAAAATGCAGGGAAATAAAAATTTTTCGAGATATCGAGGTTCGACTGTATTAATCTTGTATTTGACTACTTATAACAAACGTTCCCAATAAATAAAATACCGGTATATAGTACAGGGTTCGTACGCTTTGCTCAATTAAATTATTACATGAGCATCAATGCCTGTTGTGATTAAATGATATCAATGCCAGGATATAATATCTAGTCCAACTTTCACTGGATGTACTATTAAATATTCAATGCCCGATTCACGAGAATAAATATTATGCTAAGATTAAACAATAAATGTAACACAGGAGTGCCCTATGGTTTCATTTCAAATAAACCAGTGAATAAAAGAAAGACGATTAAAATTTTATACACCCATAACTCCTCGCGTTGGACAATCCTTGACATCTTTACTGAATAGTTGCTTTGAAATCATGCAAGTAATAAAAATTACTTTCATAACCTTAGATTTCAGATATTTTAAAGACGGAAGATAGATACATTAAACTGCTTGCCACACATATCAAATCATCTCACAGGGTTAACTAATTTACTTCAGGAGTGCAACAATGAGAAAGATGTGACATTTTCCTGGTCTCATCCTTAAGATTAGGATTTTTTAGCTGCCTGAGCAAGATGGTGCTTGCTTTCTTTAATCAGGCTCTCTTCTTTATTTAAGCTCTGAATTGTCACAGTTGTTCTGGCCTTTAGCTTACTCAAGCAGGTGGGTAATTTTTCATCATTCATGATGAATCAATATAACACATAATTTTGATATCACTTAGATTCACACACAAACATTTCATTTCTAAATCTAATATACAAAATACAGTAGACTCTTCACTGTGCATATTTAAGGTAATTTTTTATTTTTGTCATCTTTAGAATAAAAAATATTTTTAATGATAAACTTTCACTTTCGTTCGTGAATCACTTTAGTATTGCGGAAAAGCATTATTTTTTTTTAGTTTCTTATCAAATGCTGTAAAAGTATTTTACCATACAGTCCGTCTATTATATCTTGGTGCCAGACTCCTGGTAAATCTTAATCCATTTACGCCTTGATTCATCATCTATTCCTGCTTTCACCTAATTAACTACTTGTTAAAAACAGGAGTAGGCATTTGGAGGCTAGGAACTAATGTGATTGGGTGAATTTAAACTATGGCGTTAATTTCTCAGTCAAGGCCATGCACCTAGTTGTAATAGACTATAGCATACGAATTGTCACGGGAGCACAGAAATCGGGCGGGAAAAACGATAGAACAGGCAGCCAATCACAGCGAAATTAGCATCTATGTCATCACTACATCATGTCCAACACTGAAAGTTTCTTTCACTTGAGTAGATGAACTGAACTGCGATATGCCCCTACGTTTCGATAACAAAGCCCCAAAAAATATGGTTTCAGATTTAAATTACATATATGAACAAAATAGATTATGACCATGCAATTTAGGACAAATCAGATGATAGGACAAAAACAATTATAGCCCATGGAGGCTGCCATCTTTCCCCAAATTCGCAAAGGAACATGGGAATTATGTGATGTCAGGCAACACCCCCTGTAATAAAGCCGTGACACCAAGTTCTCAACGTCATACTCACGTGACCAGAAGAGGATTGACTTGGCAAATGGTGCCATATACAAACCATCGTAATTATTAATTATATTTTGTTTATTATATTAACTCAAATTCTGATAAAAATTTCTGTTAATTTTAGAATTGTTTAAAAATTATATCATTTTTAATTGTTACAAATGTCAATTTCAATTTTTATTCTTTAGCTGAAATTAAATAATAATGCTAAAATTAAATAAATTGCTATCTTTTTTTTATTCATTAAACTTTGTGAATTCTTATTTACAAAAATCAACATAATATTTCCATGATTTCTATTTAAAAATCGAGCTCGTGTATTTACTCCATTATATGAGCTACCGACGTCAGAAAGTTGGAGTCAAGGCTTTGTTTTAGGGGGTGTTGTGTCAGGTATGGCCTACGCAAAACAAGGCTAACTATAGATGAGAACGTGCAGCTGGCTGTAGCAGGCGATCCAGCTTTAACGAGGTTGAGCAGAGGCAGCGGGAGGGAGAAATGGAAGCCAAACCAGTGAAGCGGTTTACATTCTAGTTTTTATGTCGCCTTTAGTTTTACAGCAACCGTATTCATCGTTCAATGGATTATAAACATTAAGAATTACTTAGTTTTTTTTCTGTTTTTGTAAAAATTAATTAATATCACCAACAATAATCTATTTTAATTTTTTTTTTTTTCTCCTTTCGTTCATCGTTTTTCAAGATTGGTGACTTTATTTATTATTTATTTTTTTGTTTTTATTAATTTTACGATTTTCCCCATTAAAAGGAGACTAAACACATTTAAATTTAAATTAATCATTTAAACTCCTTAGATCAATAATAATCTACTTTATCATTCGCGTGTTAAGCCTAATGCGATCAAGTTCGGCGATGTATTTTAACCTCGTTACTTTTACCGTAATGTATACAAGAAATACTGACATTTCATTTTGAATTATAAACTTACTTCAGATCGGTCTTTGTATTTCTGGAGCTGTTTGGATAGTATTCTCCTTGGTGTTTGTTCAGGTTGTCAATGAACGAAAACCGTCGGTATAGCGTCCGGCTTCAGGAGACGAGGACGGCGGCCTACTTCGCTTCTTGCGGCCCTTGACAATTCTTCCTTGAAATCTCTCTCATAACAGGATTCAATAAAATGATCCAAACACATCCTGACTATTTCATTTACTGGACTTATGCAACCATTGCTCCAACAGTTGTTGATTTTTTTAGCTGCAACTTATGCCAGCTCCAAGTTTTGTTTGTCGTAGACCTATTATTATAGCCATAAGCAATGCAGTAAACAACGTTATTTCTTAAAGCTGGATCGCCTGTTGCAGCTTCGTGTTCTCATCTATAGTTGGCCTTGTTTTGTGCAGGTCATACCTGAAGTCACAATTCCAGTGTTCCTTTGCGCATTAATAAATAAAGGTAGATATTGAATTTTTTCCACGCAGACTAGTGTTTTTGGGCTTAAATGTATAAAACATCAAAAACTTTTTTTGAATAAAGGTTCACTTCAAGTCTGATTTCGATCTTCGTCAAACAAAATGAGCAAAAGCATTCACTTCGCAACATCGGTTTCCATGCTTGTGGGAATGACCATGACGGTTTCGTGACAGAAAGTTTGCTTGCCCTTGGCGCTGCCCATCGTAGAATCCGCTGTAGTGTGAATCCAGCTTAATACATAGATGTGCACTTTACACGGGAATTTTTCCAAATGCCCTAAGAGACTAGATTGCATTATATATTGAAAATTACGGTATTCATTGAAAAAAAAAAAAAAAAAAAAATCACGTGGATTTAAATAATCTTCAGAACATTTAAAAAATAAAGGTTGGTTTAAATTTGAGAATAATTATTTCCTATGAAAATTACCAAAACAAAAGAGCAGGAGGTCTGTTTTAATCCAGGTAAATACGGTATTTAATTTTTTAGAATTTGTTTAATGTTAATTTTAATTAAGATAAGGGAGGGAAGTAAACCTAGGCGATAGTTGGGAAAAAATGTAAAATACTGAAAAAAAAGCTTAGTAAATATTCTATTACTGGAAAAAATTATGGAGAAGCATAGCATTCTCGTGCTCGTTCTTGGAAAACACAAACAAACTGAAAGCTGATAAAAATAGATTTCCTTATAGAAATACACTAACAATAATTATTCTATAAATTATTTTAAGCTTAGTCTGATGGACTGTTTGGTTTTGATATAGATCACTTAGTTATGGAACTTCTTAAGTTTACATCTGCTATAATGATAGTGACTGGCCAATGGACAATATTATGATATTACAGATAAACCACTCCAAGCATTGGAAATTACACCTTCATGTCCATGTACTCAACTCATTTTCTGACAGTACCAATAGTCAAGAGTCTACTGTAGTGTTGAGTAAATGGCATATTACCAAAAGTACTAATATGCCATTTAATTACTCAATTATTACTGTACAAGCACTATTTACTTGCTTTATAGTTCGCACAGCGAAAGAAGGGACCAATCAGAATAGTTCGAAATCAACGATATGAAATGAGTAGATCGCTTATGTGGCCGCCAACTTTGGAGCAATTTTTTTTTTTTTTTTTCGTGTTTGGAGGAACAACACAACTTTTAAGTTTTTATTCAAATTATTTATCATAATATCCACAATCTTTGCTCTTAGTAATCCGCTTTTGTTTATCATTACAATTAACATCGCACTGTGTGCCTCGTATAATGCAACATTAAACTTATAAGAAACAAAAATCTTATTTAAAAATAATTTATTTACATTTTATGGTCCAAAATTGAATCCGATTGGCTCTCCCTACATCCCATCTCTGGCTATGATAACTATGTAGCAAATTTATAGAATCTGAAACGACTCCATTTAAATGGAGCGGAGCACAACTCTATATACAAACAGAGACTTCAGGTAATACCCCTAAAACCCCTTAGGACTGAACTCTTATATTTGGTTTATATTCACAATTACATCACAGTAATGAGCATGTTTGAACATGAAAAATTAAAAAGCATTACAAACTTTTATAATTATTTGGTGTTTTTACATGTCAATCCCGAGAGTACACTGGAGGACATATTAAACAGTAAAACTGAAATTTTGAAAATAAGAAGAAAAAAAAATTCTACTGTTATTTCCTTTTATATCCTTTGTTCATAACCTGAGATTTGTTACTTTGCAAATTTACCAACAAATATCTTCTCGATTCACATTTGTTCAAGTGACATTTCATCTAAGCATCCATCCAAAGACTTTTCCTAAGTTGACCAATTGAATCAAACTTCAATCTTACGAGCAGGATTAACTGCATTAATCAATGCTTGTTATAGCTATTATAATATAAATTTAATGGCGTTACAAATACCGAAACATGTGCCATGCATTTCTACAAATAATGCATGTTAATGATGGATTACAATCCTATAATCTAAAACTGTATCAAACGAAATCAAAAATAACATTATACAATTTGTACAAAAAAAAAAAAAAAAAAAAAAAAAGGAATCTCACCAAAAACATGAAATGGATAAGTACAAGGTTAACTTGCTACGTTCAGAGTTCTTGAAAACACTCAAATCTATTCAACCTTCTCTGCTTACAATAATAGGACAAGAGTAAAAATCCAATGATCAAAACAATAAACGAATCTTCAATAAAAAAATATGCAATATAAAAATCAAAAATAAAATAAACCTATTAATCCTGTCACTCGGCTTTCCTGAAGGAAACAAAAATTTTCATTTTTACAACTGATGTTTGTTGCTTCGTAGGCGACCTAGGTGAGAAGCTTCTCGGCTATCTCTTTGGGAGTTGGTTGTGCGTCGATCTTCTTCGTCGTCGCTTGTGTACGTCGTCATTGCGACGGCACCACGTGTGCTTGTTGCTTGCATTAATTCCATATCTGGTCCGTTTCGATTCTCGTAGAGAAGAATGTTTAAAGTTTCTTCATAAATACGAGCTTCTGGAAATTCCACCTGTCGCAAAAAAATGATGAATTCCGATATAGTTTCACATAAAGAAAAACTTTTCATCCCCATTTCTTTAAGGAGTGCTCACTCATTAGCCACACGTTTCATAATACAAGGTTCGAAATTACTTAGCTGCTATAATACGAAGGAAAGTCAGTAAGTTACAAATGGATATAGAAATGAAACAATTGCGAGTACTGCTCTGAGACCTACTCTTATTTCTCCGCACAATCTCCCTTTACACTGAGGCACCTGTCCCATCATTTCACAAGCCCTTCAAAACCAGCAAGATAAAATTCTTTGGACTACTATCTGAACCAGGCAATGACTTCCCTTTGCACAGCTTCAATGTCGCTTCAATTAAAAGGTAAATAATTAAATATATACTAGAGATACCCCCAAACATCAGGTAATGATATTCTTCTATCGAAAAATGGAAGGAAAAATTCTGCGACCTGGATTCGAACCCGGAACCTGATGGTTGAATAGGAGAAGTTCTCGATCTGTAAGCTGGATGCCCGCCTCCCATTGGGCTTTCAACCTTGACAACTTGGTTGTCTTTAAGACATTTTGTGACAGCATGGCTGTCCGGGTGTCTGCGATAGCCCAATTGGTAGAGGCGTTGACCATGATAGTCGAGGTTTCTGGTTCGAATCCAGGTCATTGTAGGAAAGTGTTCACTCGAAAGATTATGTTTAGGAGAGCCGAAGTCACTTGGAGCAAAGTCTGGGCTATACGGAGAATGCTCGAGAACTTTCCACTTGAACTTTCTCAGTATCTCAGTTGTCTCATTGGCAGTAAGAGGATGTTCACAGTCTTCTGGGATTACAAGGGCATACTGTTTATCATATAGTCCTGACTTTGCTCCTCACAACTTCCATTTGTTTGGTCCTCTTAAACATCTTCTTTCGACCAACAATGAAGCTGTACAAAGGGAAGTCTATGCCTGGTTCAGATAGCAGCCCAAAGAATTTTATCTTGCTGGTTTTGAGGGGCTTGTGAAATGATGGAACACCTGCCTCAATGTAAAGGGAGATTCTGCAGAGAAATAAAAGTATTTTCAAATCATTACCATATTTGTAATTAACTTACTTTCTGGATAGTGCTCATACGAGGGGAAGTCAGTGACTTCCGTTTTTAAATACTGCTGCTGTAGTCGTAATTATGAGCATGCATACAGAATTTGATGATTTCTTGCCATTTTCAAAGCTTTGTGGAAAATGTTTACATTGTCTCAGAAAATCAAGACGCCTGCACTTGTGAAATTCGTTCCAAGATTAGTATTCTGAATGCAAAGAAAACATTAAACCAGTAGAAATCCACAATCAAATTTGTGAGTTTCATGGCAAACAAACTATGAATGGCCAATAGTACGGAGGCGAGTGCAGCTTTTTATAATTTGCTTGTACTTATAAAGTGTAACCAATGGGAAAAATACAGTACTTCACAGATTTACAATTCGAAATGGATTTACCATAAGTATTCTACTATAATGTGCCTCTTGTATAATGCGATCCCCAGTTTATGGCAACTGGTCGAAGCAAGTAAGGGGCTTAACATTTTAATCATTGAAATCATGGAAAATTGTATTATGTATTAAGAGTTAAAAATGTCATAGTTTTATACCAATACGAGTAATATACAAACATTTATACATAGATACTAACAAATTATTCTAATAACCATACAAAAAAAATTAATAATCTTACCTTTGTGTGTTTCTTGTCTGTCGCATAGACAATAGAAGTGCAACAAACTTCTGCAATTTTTTTCCCATGTCCATAAAACGACCAGCAACATATTTCATTGGACCCTATGACATCTTTAATAAACAACACCCGTCCACTGAAACGCAATGACAACTTATCAAAAAGTTCGATGTTTTTTAACAAATTATCATCTGATGTACTTGTGTAAGAATACTTGTTGTTGTGGCGGTTGATCAGTAGCTTTACTACTGGCTAAAAGAAAAAAAAAATAGAAAAATATGATCATAAATTACAATCCTAAAAAAAAATTTTAATACATATAAACTTGGCTGATAAACCTGGCGTTGCTTGGGCTCTTTTTTGGTGAAATTTTGCAAAATCTGAAATATAATACACACTCATTCACCAAAACTCATGACACACCCCTCCAATCAGGTTGCCTGTCCGTAATGAGACAGATCCCGCTACTTCCATTCTCGGAATGCAGGTGCACAGGACTTCTTGATATATCACAGTCATTGTAAGCAAAACAAGCTGCAGAAATGGCAGCACGCCAAGAGCTATCTGCATCTGAACGGGAGATGATTGTTGGTGCCAGACGGATGGGTGCCTCAATATTAGATGTAGCCAACATCCTGCAATTTTCCTGCACCCAATGAGGGGTTACAACCCATGTCAGACAGCGATGGGCCACCCACGCCTCATTGATACAACTGCTGACCGAAGGGCAACAGCGGGCCAAATCACCATGCAGTACAACTAGGGACATCCCACAACTGTGCCCGTGACGACAATTCGGCAAACCTTGGCAGCTGCAGGCTTTGGGAGCAGGAGGCCATGACGGGTGCCACTCTTGACAGCTGCACATTGTCGGCAACGCCTAGCCTGGGCCAACCTACATCTACACTGGACCGCTGAGAACTGGCGAAGGGTTGCCTGGTCCAACAAGTCACAGTTTCAGCTGTATCGGGCCAATAGTCGTGTCCGTATCTGGTGCAGGCCACACGAAGCCTTGGACCCGCTCGTCAGGTGGGGACCACTCATGCAGGTAGAGGCTTCATACTTGTCTGGGGTGTTTACTTGTGGCATGCAATGGGTCCACTGGTGTATCTGACATCCACTCTGCGTGCTACTTCCTACGTCGATTTGCTTGGGGACCACCTGCACCCCTTCATGAACTGTTTTTACCCCACAGGCAACAGCATCAACCAGCAAGATAATGCGCCTCCACCCATAGCCATTGTGACACGGCAGTGGCTGGAACATGCTACTGAGTTCGCGACAATGATTTGGCCTCCACGTTCCCCAGATTGCAATCCCACTGAACATTTGTGGGACGTCATTGATCAATCTGTCAGGTCGTCACCAACACAACTGGTAAATGCAGCATCGTCATGGAATGCAGTGGAGGCAGCATGGCTTGTAGTGCCTGTGGATGTGTTCCGGGGACTGGTAGACTCTCTTCCACGACAAGTCACTGCTGTTATCCGAGCAAGAGGGGGCCCAACACATTATTAGGCAGGTGTGCCATGACTTTTAAGTTTATGTGCTGCAGCGCCATCTAGTGGGGAGTTAAAGGAAAATGGATAGCATAAAAACCTTCTTCATGAAAAGTAAGTCTGAAACCTGTCACAAATTTTTAGAGGAGGTAGTATGGATGATTCTAAGCAAAAAGAAGTTCATATGAACATGGGTTCGAATTCGAATGATAATCGAGATATGAAAAAAAATTAAAATGCCGCCACTAAGATCAACAAGTCAAAAATAACTCGGGTTCTATAACATCTAAGATAATGAAGTGCGGGGGAATAATAGGGTACATACAATTGTGTATACAGTTAAAATTTGATCGAATTCCAACGAGTACTTTCCGATTACACATTTAACATCATAACACATGCTCACAAGTGAGTACTAACCACCACGTGTTACGATGTTGATTACATAACTAAAAAACCACTCGTTGGAATTCGATCAAACTTTAACAGTATACACAATTTTATGTATCCTATCATTCCGTAAGGTTTGGATCAACGCAGTACCAATTAAAAAAAAAAAAAAAAAATTCAATTAAAGCAGTTTTAATTTTTAAATAAGTATTTTTGCTTCCATGTTCATTAAAAAAAAAAAAAAATCTCTTTTTCCCAAAAAAGTGGGGGTCGTCTTATACTCAGATTTCAAAACTCAAAAATACTGTCACTTTAACAATACCTTCAAAGTAGAGCTTATCAGTGCCTGTTCTTCACGAATAGATGTTATCAAAGGCACTCTGCAAATGGGTTCCACCTCTTTTTCTTTTTTCTTCAAAGCCACTTCACATGCTTCAACTAATTCTTGGATTAAGTAATACTTAGCTTCCTGAATCAGCTCTCCAATTTCACGAGGATTATCTGGCAATGGTATCGTCCCGTCTCTGAGGAAATTGAGGATCGTTCCAAAATGCTTGCCACAGCGATCAATTAAAATCCATCCTAAAAATATAAAAAAATCAACATCACAATAAATCTAAAATTATCCACTATTACAAAAATACAAATTCGGACTTTATTTGTCCGTTTCTCTACCCCTTTATAGACTGCCCCTGTAAGAGATACCCCGAAGATACAATGTGTGTCGGATTCTTCTGTCGGTGTAGGGAGAGAATGGGTGGTTTTGGATACAATTTTGTGTTTTTCTGCATCTTAATGGAGTATTGAGAAGGGTCATCATGGGATGGAAATAAATATGACCAATATCATCTCATTAGATCATCATTATCGTGACCAACTTGTTCAACGAACAACAAGAGAGTGGGCACTCTGTTCGAGGGCTGGAATCGAAACAGATCCTGTAGCTCTCCATCGATAATTGAGTGGGACTAGTGGCCTGTAACCTGTGATGAAATGACTGGTGGGAACCTATACTGACTCCCTTCCGTAAGGCCTGATGAGAGCAAGCATCACGTCGCCTCTGCTTTTCAGAAGACGGCGGAAAAGTGGCATCATCCACGATGGGATCCAGTGGGAATGCAGTGAATCATCTGGTGGGAACCTGAGATAGGCTAACCAGCGAGAGGGCACCTGTAGTGATGTATCAAAACTACACTACAGGAGGATGAACATCCACGACAGGATCCAGTGGGCTAACGGGGATCGAATTGGCGGAAACTGGAGGTGAGGCTAGCCAGCGAGTTTTCACTCCTGAGAGTCAGTGGATGCAAACGAAGGTCTTCTACTGAAATGATTGCTACAGATTTCAGAAATTTGTTTCCTGTATTGCTAGCACAATCACTATTCGTTGGGAACTCTATTCCCTTGGTTTCCACAGTCGTGCTGCTGCTCACTGACTACAGACGTTTGGAGTGGTGTAAAACTCGCAGAAACTGGAGCATCCAACAGTGGAAACCGTGTCCTATGGACTAATGAATCACAATGCACACTCTGGCATTCAGATGGACGAAGTTGGGTTTGGTGAATGCCTGGAGTAAGTTTCCTATCCCACTGTGAAGTTTGGAGGTGGCATCACGGTTGGGGCTCTATTTTGTGGTTTGGACTGGAACGATGAATGCTGTTGCTTATCAAGGTATCTTGGATACTAAACAAAAATTAAGCAAAAATGTGGAATGGAACAACAAAAATAGAGGGAACCTCTAATCCACAAGGAGATTTGAAAAACCGGATACATATTTCGGCTACCAGTAGCCATCTTTAGTTGCATTTTGTCCCCCTTCGCTGAAGATGGCTAGTTGGTAGCCGAAATACGTATCCGGTTTTCAAATCTCCTTGGGGATTAGAGGTTCCTCCAATTTTGATCTTGGACACTGTACTTGACCAGGTTGTGGGAATATTCGGGGATGAGCCTTTTCCATATAAATATGACAATGTTCCATGCCACTTCACATTTGGCTGCAAACCGGTCTAGTGCATGCTGAAGGTTAGTGCGAGAAGACACAAGGAGGACAAGGTCGTAAGCAAAGAGCAACCTCTCCACCAGGAAGTCGCCCGCACAAACACGCTCATCGCCTTGGCTGCCCCTGTCTATCCAGTCCATAAAGATAATGAACAAGAGGGGCGACAGTACGCATCCTTGGCGGAGTCCAACACCCACGGTGCACAGTCTTGACTTAATGCCATTTATCCGGGCACACATCTCAGAGCTTTCGTACAGAGACATGATAACAACCAGTAATTGCCCATCCACTCCATACTCTTGCAACACTTGCCAGAGCTTCACCCGACGAACCGTGTCATATGCTTTTTCGAGGTCCACAAAGCAAACGTAGACCTCTTTTGCATACTCCCAGGATTTCTCAAAGATTTGCCTTAGAGCAACGATGTGATCTGTCATGCTTCGGCCAGGTCGGAAACCACACTGCTCCCCCTACAGTTTGGAGTCTACTATTTCCAAACCTCTCTTCTCCAGACACTTAGCGTACACTTTCCCAGGAATGCTGAGCAAAGAGATGCCCTGTGTGGCTAAAACTGAGGTTATGGTTCTTTCAAGACAGCCTGCTCAGTGCGCTCTCCATGTTAGGGGAGCCTCATTGAGACAGGTGGAGAAATTTAAGTATCTCGTGATTGCATTCACGAGTGATGGACGGCAGGAAAAAGAATTGGATGCTCGGATCAGTGCAGCAAGCTGTGGCAGATGTGGTGATCCATGGTAATGAAACGAGAGCTGGGTAACAAAGCCAAGCTCTCAGTCTTCAAATCTATCTTTGTCCCCATTCTCAACTATGGTCATGAGGCTTGGTTAATGACCGAAAGAGTGCGATCATGGGTACAAGCGGCCGAAATGAGATCTCTGAGAGGTGTCGCAGGTGTTACCTTGCTCGATAGAGTGCACAGTGGCACAATAAGGGAGTCTTTAGGTATTGAGCCGCTACTTCTCCGCATTTGAGAGATCTGCACTGGTATGGCCACGTGATACGGATGATGCAAACTGGTCTTCCTAGGCAGTTGTTATTTTCCATGCCGGTGGGCAAGAGACCAAGGGGTCGGCCTAGAACCAGGTGGCTAGACTACATGGAGAATCTGGGTTCGAGACGCTTGGTTATTACCAGGGAGGACATGCGCCTGATGGCGGAAGATCGCGATCGCTGGAGATCCTTCATTGGGCACCTGCAAGCCGAACGGATAAGTGGGTTTGAAAAGTAAGCAAGTATGCTCCATGCCATAACCTTTTGATCATCTTAGTGTAATAGATAATTACGAAAATAAAAGGGAAAGCACTTATAATGAGGTAATCATTTGTTCAATTTGGAAAAGACGATTACAGTGATGACACATTGTGAGATAGGGGTTGCTTTATATGAGGTTATGTATTTCATAAATAAGTATTTAGATTTTCATGACAATATGCATATAAACTCTATCAACAAAACATTATGAGGACTTTATTTAATGTGCTATCATGTTATGCCAGAGGAAAGCAATCCTACGTTAAAAAAAAAAAAAAAAATTCTTGTTAAGCCTAATTGTTATACCTTCCGAGTCGGTTAGCACTTCCATTCGGCCACTGAACATCGCTCGCAGCATGCTGTCATGTTTGGTTAGAGTTCCGATGGTGGTATAATGGAGGGATCCGCCGATGTTTAATTTGACATATTGGCTGGGGTTACCCCTGATCACGGTTTTATGATCACCAGACATATTGTCGGCTCCTCCTCCAAAGTCAGGCTGGTAGACGAGAGGAATGTCGTCGCCGCCGTTCGCTTCCAGGCTGGCTGTTGTTCAGCGAAGGTGAAAAATACAACTGACCCACCCGACTTACTTCAACAACTTACCAACAACTGAATCAATCAGCTATGGCTGGTCTACAAAGCTTACGCACCGAAATCATATTGATTTGAATGACATTACTTCCCCACTACAGTGAGTAACTACTGAGGAAGGAAGAAGAAAAGATCGAAACCTATTTTGCTCAATACGTCACTTCCTGCGCTTAGTGACGTCAGCCTTAATTTGTGTGGAATGTATAGGGAGTGCAAGTGACTACGTCACAGCTGACGTCATTTGCGCGATGAATGGGCCGAGAGCCTAGGAAATGGGATCGCTGGTTCCAAACATTGGAACCACGCAATATACGTACTAGTAACGTTGAAACGGGCGGCCAGTAAAAATGATATCTCTTAAATTATTATGTTAATTTGTGTAATTTATATCATTATTAAGACATTTAATACCATTATATAATTTATACATTAATATTAGAACGCTTTTTAATCACTTTTAATCACTTAACAAAAGAATGCCATCGTTCGCGGATCTTTCTTTCTTTGGGAAAACGATAGATGTCTAAATCGCTGTTTTGGCTCCTTCTTGAGCAGTGAGGAACTAAACAATTTCACATCTTAAATGTGTTATAAATACTGGGCTTATACAAAACGATTTTATTCCATCGCTACGTTGGAACCATGTTAAATCCCGAAGCGAGAAGACTTGTTTGGAACCAAATCGAGTCACGTGACTGAAGAATTCCAAGGACTGACGTCACACTTGCACTCCCTATTCAGATTTGTTATGTTATGTTGAGAAGCCATTGCGCTCTCTGGAGTTGTGAAAGTCGGGGGCTGCTGCGTTCGTGTTAAAAGCTATCACTTTAGTGTGATAAACAAAATTTAGTCGTTAAAATAAATATAAGTGGAGGGTGGAACAAAAATATCCTTTGCCTTTTTATTTTTCTTTCTTATGTTTTACAAGGGCCACATTCCACTTGTAATACGAGGATCAATGTTAAATTGCGGGAAAATTAAGAAAATTTACGTTTAAAAAAAGCTTGTTTGAACGCAAATAAACATTATTATGAAAAGTCACTTACATAACATATTCGTTTAATTAAGTACAAACTCATTTCCATAAAACCTGGAACAGGGTGTGAAAACATGCGACACAGCACATATACTGATATATTGATGTATCTTATACAATGTATTTTATTTCAAAAGAAGATAGTTTATTGGTTAGATATTAAACATTTCAGAACCAAAAATTTAACTAACAGTAATAAATATTAGGTTTTTTGCGAACTGGCGGTTGCAACACATTGCAAAAAAGTTGGGACAGTGTGCGAATTACCATTGGACGACATCTTCCTTCCTGCTGATCATGCTTTGTAACCGTCGAGGAACAGACGAGACCAATTTCTGTACCGTCATAACGGGAATCTGTTATGTTTTCAGCTGTTGAACTTTCGGGGTCGTCGTTGGCGTACTTTCCTCTTAATAATTCGCCATACCGTATATTCTCTATTGGGAACAAATCGGGACTGCAGGCAGGCCATTTTAACACCCTTATTCGCCTAATGTGTAGCCACTGTCCATCAATGCGAACGGAGTGGGATTTAGCATTATCTTGTTGAAATAGAAAGGGACGGGCTCCAAAAAGACATTCTCCAAATTCTTGCACTGTTCCGCGACGAATGCGGTAATAAATCCTGCTTTGGAAAGTGCTTGTACATACCATCTCCAAAAATCATTAATTTTTCTATTCATGCCAAGAATTTTTTACGCTCGTTTCCTGAACAAAATATTTATAGACTGCCCACCGATACACCATCTGATTTACATAGGCTCGGGGAGGGGGTGTTCAACATCAGCTAAGTTAAAGAGAAATCACCTTCTGTAGTCTCCAATCCATTATGCAATTTGGTATTTTGTGTAATTTTGGAAAAAAGATTTGAGTGCAGGGGCAGTGGTGAAAGAAATAGATGTTATGGAAGGCCCATATACAGTTAATGAATGCACAACGCAATAATTGTTTAAGCAATTCAAAGAAGGCGATAGGCCTTGAAGACAAACCCGAGATCTGGGTAGTTATCTATTGGCAGCTACGAATTATCGGCAGAAGTTGATTCTATCCAAGCTCGATTAAAAGGGAATTTCTCAGTAGTCCCTGTTCAAGCCAGAGTTGGTGGAGGTGCCAATTACAACCTCTCCAACGAAAGAAAACCCGGGTGTGTTTAATTATTTTTCAGAGTGTAATTGTTGGACATGTTAATTTGTTTTTCAATAATATCCAAATACAGTATGTGCTGATTTAGCTCAAAAGGGCATCACCAATTGTGTTCAAAAATATGCTCTTATTCAAAAATTATCTCCTGCACGGATCATGGTTTTGCTCAACATGACATGCATAGCAGGACTAGTGAATAAACTCAGTTTTGTGTGCAGTTTGTTTGAACTTTTCATTATGGGTAAAAAACGCAAGCAATATTTTGACTTGACCTGGTATTGGTTTATTTCATGAATTGTTAACAGATAGTAAGCATGTATAATCCTCTCCAGGTTGTGTGGAGTTGTTGGATTCATTTTAAGCTCTTTACATTTGTTATAAGAGACTTTTGTCTCTAAATTGGAGATCTAATCTATGGTACTGTAAATTTTAAGAATTTATAATGTCAAATTATTATTATGCCCTTTTTTTTTTTTTTTAATAGCACTGCAATGTAGGATAAAGATTTAATCTAAACTCAAGCAACTTATTTTCGGTTTACTATACTCGTTAGAATTACTCCAAGAGAATGTTTTGAATTAAGTGCATTGCAAAACCAGATCTACTTCATTCGATAGAGCATAAAAAAAAAAAAAAGACGACTATCTGAAAAAATGTAAATGCAATAAGCCATAGGCAACAGACATTTAAATTCAAAAATTGAAGTTTCTGACCCACGTTGCTAAGTATCGGCATCTAATGAAAGAGTTGTTTTATCACGAATTCTGCTTCCTCAGCTTCTTACTTAATCTCCTTTAGAGAAAACATCTTCAATTTGATAGTACAAAGCATGTATTTTTGATTGTGCCAGTGAATCCTCACATTTGTGTCAAGTTGACCTACTACAAACTCCTTGCATCAATCTGGGAGATCACTTGATTGCTTTTTCTGGTTGACGGAGTATTGGAGGATTCTTTCCAGTCCTGTTCTCTATAGCTGCCGCCACGTAAGTTGAACGATCTTTTTTGAACGATCTTCAATATGTTTTGTCTGGATTTTACCCATAATGCACTTGTTCTAAAATAGGAATGGTGGAGATATCGTTGAAACGTGGAAAGCCTATTAAAAGTCATAATATAAAACAAATTGCATTGGAGTTGACTATTCCGCATCATTTTTTAATTTATTAATTTCATTTATCTACTTAAAAGAAAAAACGAAAATAGAAACTACATACAAATACAAAAACAATGTTTCGAAAACGAAAGCGGACGTTTCATGGAATAGCTAAGCGATTTACTTCCCGTTAACGTCTATTGGCTGGCGTTAGAATTGAAGTCATCCTGTCATTCAACTTATGTGGCGGCTGCTATAGGCCGTTTTGTCCATTTCTGTACGCATCAGCAACACATCCTTGGACATTTTAACTTGCAAGGATTGATAAGAGGAGCTACTGCTCTCTTCACTCTCAATTTCCTCTCGAGTGGATTGTGTGCTCCTCTATTATAATTTCCTAACTTTTAGAAATTAAATATCTCCATTGCCTATTGCACATTATCGTATTTTTGCGTCAATAACCTGCAAGGTATACAGTTTTTTACACCCTGAAGATGTTTTAAGTTTTCTTTTCTTACAATGACTGCGGATTCTGAACTTTTCCGACCGCTCTAGCCGCCATGAGTTTTGAAACTTATGAATTTTGTTTTGGCTCAATTTAATTTTGTTTAAGAGCAATTTAATTTTAGGGCCTTTTAAATATTCATCTGTTAAATTAGTAAATGAAACATGATCAGAAAAATATGAAAGAAGACAAAATGCAAGTACACATTTTGAAGTGTTCATTTAATAAATGTTTTGGTCTCATGGTCTAGTATTATTATTATTATTACGTAAAATCAATATAATGAGACAGGACAACATTTAAATAAAAATTTTATTCCATTAATGATTTTATTTAACGAAATTTTCATGGGTTATTCAGGGGTGTGGGTTTTTCTTGTTCTCGGGTTATTGATGCGAAAATATGGTACACGTAAAATTTGGTTCATAGTCATTTTTTTTTTTTATGATCTATGGTTTTGCAATTGCAATGCGTTTACATGATTTGAAATGCTTCCTTGTTAGACCCGAAAATTACTCGATATTCATTATGCTCTGTAATGAATTCACGGGACTCTCAGACCCTGCAAACACAGATGGGCATAATTTATTTCTAGCTAATGTGACATGATTTATGAGTGTTCAGTATAATGAATAAAAAAATATTTATTTTTTATCAAAATATTTTTAATCCTCTGGATTTTTATACAAGATTAAAAACTTCTGCCATATCAGTAGCAAAAAGTGAAAAATTATCACTACAAAAAACATTTCTGGCAGTAGGTCGTCTAAATTTTTTTTACACATTTTTTTTGCATTTAAACATGCATCAGTATTACCAGAATATTTTACCTTATATACATACATAAGACAACTGACTGGCTTTATTGATATTGAGCAACTAGAGAATTTTTAAAAAGTATTCTCAGGTAAATTACTTTATTTTTAAAAATAAAATAAACACAAGAGGGAAAAAAATCAGAAAAAATAAAAATCAATGATTTCAAAATTTAAAAAAAAACGCAGAAAATTAAACGCCTGCTTGTAATAAAGGGGTAATAATTCGAATAGTTCCCTCCGACATGAGGCTTGGCAATAATGTTTTGAACGTTGGATTGCTATCGAAATGGCCGATTATTTTTCGTCCATTAGACCTAGGGAGGAACAAAAAGAAGTTTCAATATTGTAAAGAGAATTGGTAAATATGAAATAAATCTGTTTAAATAAATTATAAGTATTTCATTAATGGCTAATAAACATTAATTTTTGTTTTGTCGAAACTGAATTCTAGTGACAAACTTACAAATTTATAGTTAGTGCATAAAGGAAATGTAGTGGATATAATATATAAGAATACTTTAAGATATAAGAGGCTTGTCTAAAAAAGCATCGAACCTTAATTTTTCCCATGGAAATGAATAAGACATAGGAGCCCTCTTTCGGTGTGTATGTGAAGGAGACATAAAAGAAGATTAGCGAATCTCCTTAACATCCCACATTATGCTTTATGATCTACAAGCTTATCACGTAAAATATTACTGTCTAGACAATTAAACATTATACCACCCATTTTTGCAATTTTGCTCTGCCCATTTGCATTTTTATTAAATGTCTACCTATAGCATTGTATTAAATCTAGAATGTACTTGCAAGGGAAACTAGAATCACGAGATAATTAATACAAGCAATAACGAAAATAGCTACCCACCTAAATTACTTAATAAAATTGGGACAATCTAGCTGAATACAAGATTATATGGCATATTTTATTTCATTTGAGAATACATGCGAAGCATCCGTTAAATATCTAGAATATTCTTCATCAATACTACATACAGGGTGACAATTATTGAGCTACATGAAATAAAACATCAACTTTTCAAAAGCTACTGAATTCAAAAATTTTTTTCAAATGTTAAAAGTAACTACAGATATTCAGATTTAGTTTATGACATGTTCGATATGCTTGCCATCAATGGCTATTATGTGGAGCAGATGAAGAGCAAAATTCTGCAAAACTCCCTGAAGTGTCGAGTCATCTATGCTTTCGATGATCTCCTGAATGGCTGTTTTGACACAGCCCACTATATATCTTGCCTTATCTAGTGGGCTGTGGTTTTGAGCTCAGCGATGGTTTCGGAGTTATTTGCGTAAACCTTATCTTTAATATTGCCCCACAAAAATGAGTCACAAGGGTTGAGATCAGGAAAATATCGCGACCAAGTGATTCCCATTCCAGTGGCCTCTGGGACCCCAAAGCCAGAATGCGGTCTCCAAAGTGCTCTTCCAGGACTTCAAACACACTATTGGTCCGATGAGGGCCGTGCTCCGTTCTGCATGAACCACATCTTTTCGAAATCTGGGTCACTGTGGATAATAGAGATGAGATCATTTTTATAAAATTTTGACATATCATTCAGCCGTCATAGTGCGCATGCTCAAAACAATCCCAACATGTCTTGCATTCAACCGCCAAGTTTTAACTGAATCTCGCCAATTGTTCAAGAGTTATCAAGTTTGGTTTTTTTTTCATATAACTCAATAATTGTCACCCTGTATTAAGATCTACACGAGACCCACTGCGCATTATTTTCATTCCACAAAGAACAAAATAAACAGTCTAGATTAGATCCCTTTACATAATAATCTGAATCATCTTATTATGTGTGACATTTCTCATCAAAAAATTTATACATTTTTATATAAATGAGTCAATTTATACAATAGCTTCAATTCGTAGAAAACCAGGTTTCTTAGTCTTCCTGGAAATGTTCTTTTAAGCCTCTTGCAGTCATGCCATTTTAAGCCTCTACCTTCATTCATCCCTGTTATAACCCTATTTGCCCGTATCATTATACCAAAAGCCAATCTCAAATCTAGATTAATTTTTACATTAAAGCAATTACGTCAATATTCCTCAAACAGTTATGTCTGCAAACAGTCATTGCATTATTTATCATCACTTATTCACAGTGCTATTGCTCTATAAGTATGACCAGGGTGAAATCTTTTACCCATCCCTCGTATGACCATCAGTCATCTTCAGCCCAAGCTAATCTCATCAATAAGCATATGTCTTAGAGTTCTAACACTTTAAATTATCTGGCTCAGAGCCTGCTTTATTTATGCTTCTTTAGTTAGCATACTTTTCCTCACTATTTTCCTTTTATCCGTTTTTATCTCTATTTACAGTACCTTTCTAAACCTTAACAACAATCTGTTTGGACAAAAATGAACGTTTTCTCTCTCGTTCTCCCACTTATCTTAACAGTTTATCTATTTATCTATACTTGAGACAGTTTCATCTAACAATATTCATTTGGTTGTTGTAAATATTTTGCTGATGGACTTTGTAACTAATTTTGAAACTTGGTGCAAATAAATTCCCTGGTTTCCTAAGCAGAATGTAGCAAACCGTACATTTCTATTGCCTTCGTTTTTCAGTAATTGATTTTTCAAATCGTCGTTCATTTTTGGGACACCCGGTACGAGTAACAAGTACTTATAATAATAAAATGCAATTTTCATAAAATTAAGACCATAATATTTGGCTTCAATCAATCAACAGTAACTTGGAGAAAAGCAGTTTACATGCCAAAGTTGAAAATGAACTTATATTCTTTCACTGTACAAGGAAGAATCTTTTTGTTTTTGTATTTAAATTTTTCAGTCTTGGATTCTATGACTATGGACTAATGCAAGTTCATCTTCAGGACATAAACAGTTTTTCTCCACAAGTATTACCTTGTCATTCCATCAGCATCTTCACTGAATTGAGCAGCAGCATTTAAGAGTAATTCGGATAGAGGAAGGTGGGTTTGTATCAAACTTACACTGTCTTCTCTTTTCACAGCCAAGACTAATAAATGAGAGAGCATTTGTCTCTCCTTCATATTATCATAACTGTAAGAGTTAATTTCCATTAGCATTTCATGAAACGACAAATATATAGATGGACTTTACAAGTTATATAGGAAAAATCAGATTAGATGGACTTTAAAGGAAAATATGGATAGTCAGGAATTTATGAAGGTATGGTCTTATAATAGTTAAAATTAAATTTGAGTTTTATCTTGTCTATGAATATAAATAAATGCCCTGGAATTGTGATAAAAATGATCAATTCTTTCTTTTCCGTATTACTAAATACACTAACTGAGCAGAACTCATGGGATAGCAAGTCGTTGATTTGCGATTGGACACCACACATTCCACGCCCCCTGGAGGCCTATGCGGCTGCCGCTGTTATATGTGAGACCTTGTGGAAGTAGCTATGTGTATGATTCATGTGAAATACAACGTCGTCGTGAGTTGACTGCATTCTGTGATAATTTATATATAGATATATATATATATAAATGTTAAAGAATAATAAAAGACAAGGGTCTACAGT
>JAHWFO010020125.1:313679-326667 GCA_023313115.1 Rhysida immarginata
GGATAGACGAAGAAGTTACAAATCGTTGTAATTGACGAATGTCACAATTCGAATGGGGCATGATGGTAGGCGCCCGACGTACGGGAAGTTCGATTTCGGCGGTCGTGTATGAATTCGGCTTCACACATTCAACCGTGTCTAGAGTGTACCTAGAATGGTAGGAGTAAGACATAACAATCCACCAACAGACCCCATACTGCGCGTCCAGCCATCCTCGATGACTGTGACCGGCAGCGCTGGATTAATACATAAGCAGACTAAGCACGTGCTTAGGGCCCCTTTAGACTAAGCATGTGAATAAGGGACCTCAAATCCTCAGAAAAACAGGATTTATACTGAGGAAAGTGTGCAATGCTTAGGGCACCTAAAGGTATTAATCCGGCCCTGGTGACCTGCGACACTTGGGATGAATGGTCAACAGACAGGAGGGGCACCGTGCGACAAATCATGGACCAATTCAACATTGGTCAAGCTAGAAATTAGGAAGACATAACAGTCTTCCCAGTGGACAATCCATAGGAACATGCGTGCCCTCGGCTATGGGAGCCATCCCCCTACATGAGTACCACACGTTATCAGACACTCCAGCATGCATTTGCCACCAATCACATCGGATGGACACTGCAATCATGTGGTCGGACGAATCACTGTATCAACTGTTCCATGCTGATGAGAGGCATCTTGTGTGGTGCAGAGCTCATGAGGCGATAGAACCCAGCATGCCAAGAGGTCGTGGTCAGGGCAGTGGGGTTTCAGTCATGGTTTGGGGGTGTGTTTTCCTGGTATGGAATGGTCTCCTTCTTCTGGAAAACACTTTGAATGGTCTGCAGTATTGTCAACTGCTCGAAGACCATCTTTACCTGTTTTTGGCCATCCAATACCCTGACAACCTTGCTGTCTCAAGATGACAATGCATCACCACATCACTCCGATGTCGCCCAAGAATGGTTCAAAGAGCATGCAGGGGAGGTCCAACAACATACTGGCCACTGTAAAGCCCTGATATATACCCTATCGAGCATATATGCCGTTGAACTCTCCTCTAACCATGTAATTGGCTACTGCTATGCAGCCTGTATGGCATCATCTGCCTCCAGAAGTGCACATGGACTTGCAGACTCACTTCCATGACGTATCACTGTGCTCCACAGGTCCAGAAGGGGCCCGACCAGATATTAGGTGACTATCCCATGAGATTTGCTCAGTCAGTGTATATGTTATAAGGTACTTGGTTGCATCCTTTAAATTGAATTCATGCTATTTTGCTCTACATATCAAAACATTATTGAATAGCTATAATTTATAATCTACAAAATATTTTGTACAACAGTGCTCCCTCCCTAACTTGGGATTCTCCAAGCCAGAAATTCCCTAAGATGACTTTTTCCCAGAAAACCAAAATAGCAGACAATGACTTCATTCATAAATTTTACACAATAAAATTCTAAAATGCTGACAGAACATTCAAAATTAATCAATTTCATAATTTTGACAGAGTTGGGTCCGTTATTGCTTTGCATAATGCGAAATGATGATTTATCAGATTTATGCAATAACTATATTATGTTGCTAACGCTTTTTCACCATCAGAACTAGATTGTACAATCAACAAGGAAACTACATGCACATACTTTTGGGAGGGGGCAGTTAGGTTGCTAGCCTCGGTTTGAGGCCTGTGTTTTGGTGGGGTTGGCAATGGGATAGGAGATGGGGTAGGGCATGGCTAATGGTTGTGAACTTAAGCTTAGAACATTTGGAGGTGGTAATGTTCATGACATATTACAATTAGCAAATGACCCCACCCTACCCTTAACACAACCAAATTTTATAAAATTTCGAGTTTGGAAAATAGCATTGAGAAGGAGCTAGGAGTGGCATAGTGTGTTCAAATAAGTGTTCCTTGTTGGGGTAATATGTTACTGTCCCAAACAAAGAGCCAAAAATCCTATGCCGCCTATACATGATATAATCATTAGAACTACATTATTAAAATAAATTACCAGTGCTAACACTTTCTGATGCCATTCAGGGTTCTCTCCCAGGCCCTTTAACGGGTGCGCCGCCCAGCTGAATACACGAAAAACTGCACAACATTGCATAATATTTTATTTGTTTTTAATTTTTGTCCGCCCGGTTATTTTAGCTTACCATCCATCTGATAAAATTTTCTGGGAAGAATACTGCAATTGAATTCTTGAGAGTCCTTTCCAAGTTAGGCAAGCTTCAAGATATACCATGATGCAGCGAACATGATGTCAATTAAATTAGCTTAGTTTAGTATTCCCAAATTTTCATTCCGAGAAACAGAGCTGACATAGCTGACTTGGGGAAGGAACACTGTATCGATCTTTAATACAGAGAGTTGAGGCAGTTAACAGAATGATTTTGACCTTGCACAATTCCTCTCAACTACATCATGCATGATGATTGCTCGCACATCAGAGCAAATGGACCATTTAAGCCTGATATGGTGGTAAAATTGAACACGTTCTGGAAAGGGTATGCACAGCACGTCCCCTTTCTGATACAGATTTCAGTTATTCTCTAATAATTGGAAAGTGCAAGAAGCAAAGTTGCGTTATAAGTAAAGCTTCTGCTCAGACGGAGTGGGGGGAGGGGTCATAGTAAAAAACGAACCAGAAACTGAACCCACCCTACCCTTAACATAATCATTTAAAAAAAAAAAGAAAGAAAAAACAAAAAATTGTTGGCATAAGGCTAGTGGTCTAGTGATAAGAGCACATCTGCAAACAGTTCACCAATGCCAGAAAACATTACAAATTATATCTTGCACATGAAAGAGGGCAATGAGTAACCATACTAGCTTTAAGTTTGGCATACCTCGATGATACCAATAAGCTATGAGCTATTCATTACTGTCACAAAGACGGTAAAGGATGGGCTAGTTTCATCTACAAATGGAAGGAGAATTTTTCCATAAGTTTTTCTTATGGTTCAAGTGCATGTTGTGCTTGTGGTAAGCTCAAATGCACAAAATGGCTAGTAACATTAAAGTCAACTTGGTCTACTTCCAACAGAAGACAATTTACCAAGAAGAAAGACTGTCAACAGTATGGATGTTCATTGAGTACATATCCAAATGGATAATGCATCGAGCCACAATTCACATTCTTCACTGACCTACTATGCAAAAAGAAACAGGAACCAGAATCAAGGTGATCCCATTTTCATCCATCCTGGTTAAATCTCCAGATGCCTCACTTCTTTGGCTTTGGACCTTAGCTTAAAAAGCATAGACTTAAAATACTGAGAGGCTTATATTTTAAGTTTGCAAAGAGATGTAGAGCAACATCCTCCTTGCAATGCTTTGCAGAACTGTATTACAATGGAAAGTGAGAAGTCAGACCACTGTGTACAACGATGGTGGAGGAACAGTCTCTCGAAGAGAAGCTGAAAGTCAGAATCATTCATTTTAACTGCCTCAATCCTCTATACAGGGAAAGAAGGAAGTTTTTAGCCAGAATAATTCTACATACATGTATATAATAACTTTCGGTAAAATAAAGAAGATGAGCAGATTTCAATACCGTTCAAGTAAAAGAAGCAGAGCCTGAATTACTAGCTGTGGATATGCCAATCCAGTTAAGGATTCTAATGCTTCAACTAAATCATGCTTCACATAATCATTTTCCACGCACTTCATGGAAGAAAGAAGGGCATCATAGATTTCAATGAAACACTGTTTCAAAATAAATAAAAATTAATAATATGTAAACATTTAATAAAATTTTAACTTAACAATAAAAATAATATTAAATAATGCATAGTTATTTGTTAAAACCCCCCTCTACCATATATTTTCTGCTTATGTACAGTAGGTGATCGATTAACAAACAGTTGGGATTGTGAACAAATAAGATAAAGAACACTTTAGTGAAAGATGTTTATGTTCGGATAACGAATACCTCGTAGAACAAACTAGAAGAAGCAAATTGTTGGCAGAGTTGGGAATGCAGATTTGTCCAGAATGTCAATTTACTTTTCAAAGGTCAATATTCAAGCCAGAGGAACTAAGGAAGCCAGGCCAAATCATGAAAAACACCCGATACGATTGTGCCTCCGCCACCGAACTTGATAGATGACACAATGAAGTCAGCAACGAATCGTAGGCCAGGCATCCACCAACCCAGACACAGCTATTGGATTTCCAGATCATAAACTGAGATTCATCACCCCAAAGTGCATGTTTCTACTGTTTAATGGAAACTGAACTGAGATTCAAAACCTTTGGTTTTGTATTGATGCCATTTATATTCAGCTTGTGAGCAGCCACATGTCCATGGAAACCCTGCCAGATGCATTTAGAAACTCATGAGTGATCGCTGCTACTGGAGACATGCAATGTTCCTTCACTTACCCTCTTCAGGGTTTGACAGCTGTGATCTGTAAGCTTCTTTAGCCTACCACTTCATTCTGCTGCAGTTTCACTTCCTTGATATTTCCATTTTACAATAACACCACTTACTTTGTTCAGCTTTCTTTTGATCAAAAATATTCATGTATGATCAAAGAAAATATTATTAAAGTACAGTCATATCCCGTTCATAATGTTGATCAAATTATATTTATTTTCAATTTGGATACTAATTGATTTCAGTGCCTGTAAGTAGCAAGATGGATATTTCATGAATCTATTTTTCACAATGGTGTCATCCAATGATCATGCCAGATTTGAAGTCACTGAGCTCTGCAGACTCGCTTGTTGTCTAATGCACATACACGAGTTCCTAATCCTCCACCAACGATTTTTTATTGTTCGATAACGTATCATACCGCGTTAACAGCCAGTTCTATTTCTTTGGAGGTATGTTTGAATAATTTTGGCCCTATACTGTACGTTGTGATAAACATTTTTTTTATATAGATATTAACTGTTCACTGTTATAGTTTTATGTATAGGTACGTCCAGAAGTAAGTTCCAATTGGTAATACAAAAAAAAAAAAAAATTATTACAAAAACATCTCCATGCCTTGAACTATTTTTCTACATAGCTACCTCCATTTTGAAGGTACTTATCATAGCGAGGCACGAGTTTTTGTATGCCTCTTCATAAAGTTTATGCCTGTGATGTCAACCATGTAATGACAGCTTATTTTACCCTGTCATCATTGAGAATTCCTCCTATCCAAGCTATCAGCAAAGTTGATGAGCACACATAAGAAATCTCGATCTGCGAGCTGGGTGCCCGTCCTATCATTGGGCCTCCATCTTGACTACCAGGTAGTCTTTAAGAACACTTGGTGACAGCATGGCTGTACCAGGTTCACAATGGCCAATTGGTAGAGCCAACAAGCATGATACTCGTTCTTGGTTTGATTCCAGGTAATGGAATTTTTTCTGATATCATTTCCTCATGTTTGGAGTTATCAACTTATAATTTCCTAGTGGGCATGTGCCGAAATGCGATCTTAGTGCTGTCACGGCGAGAAACAGGAATGGAACTTAATTTCTGGATATATCTCGTATTAAAACGATTGCAAGATGAGGCTAACTATGCAAAATTTTTTCATTTTGGCATCATCTCTGATGTTATGTATAGCTCCGGCCAAAAAGTTTGTCACCTCATCGATACGTTCGGTGCTTAGTTGAATGTGACAAAACTTTTTGAGCTGTACATTACACAGAATATAAAGCTGAATATGAAATCTGTATGTTTTAATGTACAGCTCCAGCCAAAAAGTTTGTCACATTCAACTAAGCACAGAACGTATCAGTGAAGTGATAAACATTTTGACCTGAGCTGTACAAACCACCTCTCTTCAATGATGATGTATATAGTGATGTGTTTTCATTCCTTACACTTACTATTATCTGAAATATTTTTCATAGTTCATAAAGAAACCAATTCTGGTGATAACAATTGATAGAAGCTGATGATGAATGTTAATACACTTTAAGGAAATGCACATATACAATTTCTTATCATATGGGTTTAATTAGGTTATGTGATTTATAATGATCACAGAGATCCAAATTGAATGCATGCTAAGCAATTCCTTAATTTTAATCTCATTAAAAAATCAGCATACTTAATTCTACTTTAACAAATAATTTACCTGAACCATATTGAAATTAAGACGAGTAAACAATGATAAAACACATACAATAGCCAGGCGGGATATGTATGGTCTACAATCTCTGATCTCAGTAGCCAGTCCTTTAGCAAGAATGAGCTGTTTAGCTTCAGCTATTTCTGGATAAAACACTGCCAATCGCCCAATAGTTTGCATTGCTGTATTTTTGTCAACACTGGAATTTAAAACAATAAGAAATTGGGATTAAATGGTTGCTGTAAAAGATCAACAGCATGAATCAAGCATTTGCTCTTGCTTTTCTTTTTTTATTGCAAATGCAAAGAAAAAAACTAAAAACAGATAATCTCCTGAGCAAAGTTGACTTTATAAAATTGAAAGCTAGGCAATTTCAAATTTACCTGTCTCTTTTCTTTAACAATCCTAACGCATCATCTAGTGCTTCCAACGGCCATGCTAGTTTCTTGCTCCGAGTTGACATTTCATACTCGTCTTCACCACTATATATTTCCATGTACTTATTAATTTTTATACATTTATGCACATAATTATGAAACAAAAAAATCTCATTGAAAAAGACCTTGTCAAATGGCATTATGTATTTTATATTGCAATCAAATTTCGTTATAATCAAATAAAAGAATAGATAACCAAACTTTGACTGCCATTTTAGGCATGTTCGCAAATAGATAGACTTTATTTACTTTTTGATGCTCTATACGAATCTGAAGTCAAAATCAAAAAATTAAATAAAAAAAAATTGGCAACAGAACAACCTGGCTTCACAAATTCACAAATTTTAACATTGAAAATTCTCCTTTCTTTCCCTACTGATAAAATGATTTCCTGTTGCACTTTCTTCAGCTACTCTTGGCATGTTTTTGTGTTTGTGAATCATTCTCTTATGGACACTCTGAAATGTAACGCTTAGGCCGAGAGTGCTGCAGTGTCACTGGGACAAAGCAAACTTCTGTTTCAAAACCGGAAGTTGAGAAGCATGTTTGTTTCAATGGACAATCATTTGTGAGTAGTAGTTTAAACTAAGCAAAAATAAAAAAAATGTCGCTTTTTTTAAAAAAAACATGGAACCAGCGGGTAGCATTCAGGTGCTCCATGAATTTATTATTGATGAAAATTAGGAAAGAAAATTTCGAACCAAGAACCTTCGAATGTGTCACTGTGGACATGAAAGAATTACAGTCATCCCTCCACAAGTTGGAATTCCACTAGTCGGCGAATTCCACAAGTCAGCAATTTTTTCCTGAAAGCCAAAATGGCGGATAATGACTTCAGGTCAGAGATTTCTGTCAACAAAATCTAAATCGGCGATGATTAATTATTCAAAATTAGCCAATTTTATGGTTCCCCTAATGCATACAGTTTGTTTTGGGGGCTATGAAAGTTCCAGAAATATCTGTTGACATGCTTGCATTAGGGAACAGTCTCATTTCTAGTGTCCCATGAGCATTTTACATTAATGAAAACCTGGGTTCAAGTTGGAGTGGGAGACACACTGTATATCACAACACAGGAGTTCTTTGCACAATGGGCCCTAAACAAATGAAAGCTTAATCATAAATTTTAAAGTATTTATAAAATCTTACTCAAAATTGAATATTTCTTTCATCTCCGACACCATTTGTGTTTCATCCACTCCATATGAAAAGAAAAAAACAAAGAAATTAGAGTAAAAACATTTCTTTAAATAATATGAACAAAAAATTTAATTATTTGAAATTTGCTTTTTGAAAACTCACAATTTTAAATTGTGTGTAAAGAACAATACTTAGAATTTGGAGATGGACTTTGTCCCTGTCTTATGTTGCCCAGCTCAACACATGATCAAGCAGAGCAGCCGGCATTTTAGAAGTGCACATAAGTCTGTGGCACCATGACTACTATTTTTGTATGATAAATTTTTATGGTGCACACACTGGGCAATCGTCGACTGGACATCAAAATTTCTAGCATTTGTTTTTGATTTAGGTATGCAATAAAATTTTTTGCTTTAGGCACTAAAGCTCTAGAGCTGCCACTATTGCTGAGCCCATCTCTAAACTTCTATTTAACCTTAACATCTTCAACATTTATGGTTTAACAAAATTCCACATGGGCCCCAATTTTGTATCACTTGACATCATGAACATATATACTCATATATCCATATATATAGGGTGTAAATGGACGACGTTTCACAAATTTAAGGATATGTAGAGGATGATGTGGTGAACATTTATTAATAAACCCACAGTCCCAAACGAAAAGCGACGGAGCCACAGCTTGTTTGATGTCCTGGTTTGTCAAGCATTGAACTAGGCACATTTACTACGATGTCCCCTGTCATTGCATCTTGTAGGCCTTATGCAGACTGTCAGCTCACAGGCTATTTTCAAATGATACCGTCCGGATGCACAGCACATTCTCCAATCACAATCTTGCATATCAGGTTGGTACGAAATTCCCATTGTTAGTTTGGAACATTCCATAAGGGTGAAGGTTTTTTTGCACTCTACATTTTGTGCTGTATGAGTTCAGGAATGGACTTTACTGTGAGGCAGGAAACAGCGAGAACTTTCGTACCCAATTACGTCCAGAACTGTTACTGGACTGTCCCATTTCAGATTGCCACAAATTATCGCAGTGTAAACTGTGATCTGCTTATTATTATTACTCCATCATACATGATCGCACAATCTTTAGCGTATCTGCAAAGAAGGAACTTCATGGAAGGTGATTATACCTTCGTGGAATTTGCTGATATGCATTTGTGTTACAGGGAAGCTCATGGGAATGCTGCTGCAGCCCACGGCTTGACGCAAAACAGAGCATCAAACATGCTGTGGCTCCGTCGCTTTTCATTTGGGACTATGGGTTTATTAATACAAAATGTTCACCACATCATCCTCTACATATCCTTAAATTTGTGAAACGTCGTCCATTTACACCTTGTATATCGTGAACATATATATCAATGATTCGAGGAACCTGAAGAGCTGAAAATCTCAATGCAAAACAGGTTGAAATCCCAGGCAGCAGAATTTAATGCAGAGGATTTGAAGAAACTTGCTTGATGATATCAAAATGTTTGGAACAAATTAGTGACTATGTAGAAAATTATGTAAGGATGTTTTGCACATAGATTGGACAAAATAACATGAACACCGTTGATTTTAGATGTTCTGTCGAATATCTAGAAAAATACTTGGATGAATTATCCTGAAACTTCAGGGTGTAAAGAGCATGTTACACCTCATAGATTTCAGGGAAGGTTTTGCCTAAAGGCAAATAGGGAACCAGCAACAAATTGAACAAAAAAAAATAATGTTTGGGATCACACAGTAAAAAATCATGCTTGAAATGCGCTGTAGCTGTAGCATATGATTATGAGACTTCTTTTACTCATTCGTGTTCACTTTTATGAGAATGGCATGTATATTCATGAAGATATAAAAGTTTCTTTAAAAATGAAAATCTAAATTTTTTTTGTTTATAACATGCAGGGTTTTCAACCCAATGCAATGCCATTTTCAAGAAACTTGACAAACTACAGTAGAGACAACACCCTGCAATCACAATATAAAAATATTAGATATTTGATGAAATATGAGACTTTTTACTAAATAATGTTTAACTGCACATGCGCAAGTGTTACCAAAGTGTCTTTTGCATAATTTAATTTATTAGTCATATGTATAAAGTTACTCTTATAAAAAGACCAAGCAAATATCGTGAAAATTCAGAAAGATATTGTCGATAGAATGAGCTGAATTTCAGTTGCTCTCAAAAATAAACAAAACGATAAGGGGTTTTCTCCAAATTTTTATTTTTGAATCGGACATTAGTATCAACTTCTTACGCTGATATGAAGTCAATATGCCATAGGCCCGCATTTCGCTCTTATGACCCTAATGATTTGGAGAAAACCCATTGTAACATGCTCTTTACACCCCCTAAAATTTCAGGATAATTCAAGATTGTTCTAGATATTCGACAAAAATATCTAAAGTCAAAGGTGTTCATATTAAATTGTCCAATTCCTATATATGGAATCACTAATAAATTTTTTCATTTCTCATTTTATAACTGACTGGCCCTTAACTTTTGAAATATGCCTCATATACAAGAGATGAATTTACACTTTCCTATAGCCAAATATTGATTATGTTCATTGATGAAATAGATTTTTAGAAACTAATTTAAATAAAGGAGGTTTTGGAATAGCATTTTTAATAAAACTGGTAACATCAACTTGAAAAAACGTAATTGCAATTCACAATATGTTAGCAGACATTTCTTAATTTCGGATCAACTATTCATTTTCTTAAAATCCCATTTTTTACTTTAAATCTTATCACTTACCATTTTCTTCTGTAACTGCATTTTCATTACTTAAAATTTCATCATTATCATTGGTTTCCATTCTAAAAGAATTTACTTTAGCTGCTGCAAAGCATAAGACTTTCTGACATTCATCAAATGCTTCTGCCTCATGCTGCTCAATATCACAGGATTTCTGATGATCATCCATAAAACTTTTTCCATGAAAAAACTCTCCATCTTCTGCATCATACTCTTTACAGGAAAGTATTTTATTAAAGTTCACTTCATATTCCTGTAAATTTTCTTGTTGAATTTTCCAATTTACTCCTTTGTCTTCTTCTGCAACAAAAGGGATATTCTGTTTAATCTTTGATGGAGCATGAACATTGATAGGTAAACATTTACTGCCAGGTTTTGCTGTACAATTAGATGAGTGTGATGAAAAAATTGATACTGCAGAGGGATGGTTATTTAATTTGTTTATCTGTGTAAAACTAGATGCAGGATTCACAATTTCTGATTGCAATGCTTCTTCTTTATCAGTTTGAAACAATTCATCTTCATTGCTTTCAAAACACTTTTCAATCATAAACTCAGGTGCAACACGAGGCTTTTCCCACTGTCTTCTACCAACAGGGGTCTTTTCAGATGGTAATGGTGAATTGTGTTCTTCAGCCGTATGTGAACTATCTCTGCCGCAAGTAATATCGATATTATCACTTTCTATTTCTTCACTACTGACTATCTTTTTATCTCTATCTGAATCTAAATTGAGAGATTTAGATCGACGAATAATAGTCCATGTCCTACTCCTTTGAAGCTGAAATTTTGGTTTATTTTCATCTGGAAGAGGCTCTGGTGGCCCTTTAATAATGGAAACGACATCTTTGTGTTCAGCAGGAGCGCTCCACGATATTCCCCTATTACTGAGTAACTGTGTCCTTAATTCTCTTCTAGTCCGATCATTAGAATAGCAAGAACTAGATAAGGGACGGGTTCTTTTTGGCTGCTTTTCCATTTTCTTTAATTGCCATCTTCTTCGTGTTCGTCGTTTTTCGGGTTCAGGGCTGGAATTTTTACCCTCCTCATTTGTTAAAAATGAAGTTTTGCCGTTTTCACTCTCCATGTGTAAAAAGTGTTTTGGGAAATCTGTTTTAGATGAACAAAAATCAGTATCCATATGAAGAGCAGCAGATGAGCTAGTAGTTGTTGATGAATTTTCTTTATTATTGCTGGAGGATTTCAAGCTATCCAACTTTTTATTATTTGTAGAAACGGGTTCTGAAAGACAATCTTCTATTTCAATGTCTCCTACAAATTTCTCTTTGTGCATTTCTTCATAATTACTATTATTTTTCTTGCATACACCTATTAAACAAAAATTATGCATATTGCAAAATTTATCCAAGAAATTTCAGAATTGTTATGAATGATTACTAAACTTTGTAGAAAAGAAGGTAAAATAAAAACTTAACTGGAAAAGCAAGGAAAAAAATACCAGAGGAAGAAACAGAACTACCAAATTAAATTTTCAACAGTTTTGCTTAGACATGGATGATTCCGATTTTGAGAGATTTATATAAATCTGAATAATTTTTTTAAAATTATATGAAGTTAAATTTACTAATTTATTCAATTCATTGGGTGTGAATAATACACAGGAGCACATTATAAACGAGAATTTTCCAAAATCACACAAACACTTAGGTGTGTATTATATACTGAAAATTACGGTAATTTGTTATAATAAATGGACAGTTAGCATATTAAATTTGCAAATGCATTATAATTTAAATGAACTGCATGTTCTTCTCAATTTCCAAATGAAATACTAAATTTATAAGGAAGCAGTCTTAACAGTAAATGGCTATCATAAACCTAGCCAGTGGCAGGCTATTTTGCACCCTAGGCAACACTAAGTAACAAATGTAGTGCTTTGGTACTTCACCCTAGGCAAAATTAAGCATTGCATCCTCCAAGGTCTGCACTCTAGGGAGCTGCTTAGTTGGCATATGTAGGGCATCTCAAACCTTTATGGTCAAAATCCATCAGTCAGAAATATTTCAAGCACCATAATATCTTGAACGAGTAACATGCATGAGTAAGGCTTTTGTAAGCTGCTTTGGTTTTCATAATTGATTTTTTTTTTTTATTCAGGAACAATTTACACCTCACAGCAACAACTTACAGCTCAGAGCAACTGTGAGGAGTATTCATTAATATATCTATTTAAGTAAGAAAACAATTACAGGGTAGAACAAATATATTTTTATTTTTCAATATAGTCCCTCTCGGACTTTGATGCACTTTGACCATTTCTCCTGCAACGATATTATCCCTTTTGAAAAAAATTCTTTGGGCTACTCTGCAAACCAGGCTGTCACCACTGCCTTAACTTCATCACTCGAAAAATGTTGACCCCCTGAGATTTTTTTTCAAGTGTCTGAATAGAAAATAATCTGAGGGTGCCAGGTCTGGGCTGTTCAAAATTTTTTAGTGCACAAGTAAACTTTAGGGGGCAGTAGTCCTATAGAGACAGACTTTGTGTGCGTGCATTGAAAAATATTGGATTTTTGAAATTCTGACTTCGGATTCTTAAAGACCATTAAAAATA
>JAHWFO010020125.1:334389-355092 GCA_023313115.1 Rhysida immarginata
AAAGATAAAGCATCAGTTGGCTACTCCTCATAGATGGATGGCTAGTATACGTGAGGCATCATTCATGAAGAATCGCATTAGGAATCTTATTGATCACAAGCATACAGCTGGTTGTGGTTTAGAGTTAAGAAATTGATAAATAGGCAAAATCAATCGACTATTTATTTATTTTTTTTTGCAAGTAATTCGTTATAAAGTTTGTATTTATGATATAAACTTGTCAAATTTATCATGGTATAAAATTTACATACGATATATAATTCTTCGGATAGTACAAAATAGAATCTTACCCCTTTGGATTTTGTATTAAGCGGATTATACTGCATTATACAGGGCGATTCGGAAATTGTGCAATGGCTGGTTGGAGGTGGCAATCGCAATGATGCTGGAAATGCCCACCACTGGCCTCACGACATCGGTTAGCATGCAGTTGCATGTTGTGAAACACTCAGCTCAATATGGCTGGTGAAATTTACTGAACTTCAGTGGTGATTTCCTCCTTCAGGTCAGGCAAAGTGTACACGTTTCCCTATACGACTGCACAGAATTTTTGAGCAGCTGTTTTGCCCCGTATAAGCAGCTGTTTTGAGCAATCGTTTTTCATCCATGGATACATAAGATGTAGCGATACAAACGATCTTTTGACAACTCAATTATCAATAGACTCCCTATTGTCTGGCATTCACTTAACCGATATTCCGTTTTATCCGGCATATATTAAAAATTTTTGACGATTGCAAAAACATTGCAGTTCACACCAATTTAATCATAGTCAGGTTACTTTGATATTTTAGCTAATCAAGTACTTTCCATTCGTACTGCAACTAAAGGAAATGACAGCAAAATTTATGATGGATGGAATAGAACATTTTGTAGGAGCTCACACAAGAGAAAATTTTTCAAGTCTGAAAAATTTTCTTCCCAAATGTATATTAAGAGCTTTGGTTCCCTCATTAGACCACTTGCTGCCGAGTTTTCCATTTTATTCTCCTGTTTCTTGGTGCTAATCGACATATGATGAATCCTGTTTCAGGATTAGTGATGAAATTTGACATATAGGCTAAACATGGTATGGGGAAGAGAATTCCAACGCTGCTCTTTATGCGGAAAATTTATTAGTGCATACGGTTGCCACCAGGGGAAAAACTGGTGCTGCAAGATCCTACACAGCTGTTAGGATTTCAATATACCCTGTGTCGATGACATGTTGGAAGCGCAGGACAGCGGCTCAACAGCACGAAGTGCCTCCCGTGAAATGACTGTAACATGACGAATGATGTTGGCTTTCCGTTCAGGCAAGGTCCATATGCCTCCATGATAAATACGATCCTTCAAGGTTCCCACAGCCAGAAATCACATGGATTAAGGTTTGGTGAACGGGCAGGCCACACATCTGGAAAGTGTCCTGACAGAACACTGATTGTAGAAGGAATGAAGAAAGACATGAGTGCAGAAAAGGTGACAGGATGTTGGAGTTGACTTTTTGGGGATATGGTGATGCAGAAGTGGTGTTTGGAAATATGTTATTGCAGGAGAAGTGCTCGAAATTTTTTTGAATTAATATCCAAATACGAAGAAGTGTCTGAAAGTAATGCCGTACATAAACGTACAGGAAAACAACTAACAAGGGAATCCATCGAACATGTATGTCACAGATTTCCACCAAATTGAAATATGTTACTCATCTGAAGCTACTATAGATGCTTGCAAAACAAGAGTGCAAAATTGTGTTTCTTTCAAAATAAACCACGAAAACGAAAAAATTTCAGCATACGTAGCCATACAAGGACTCCATTGTTAAAGCGGTTAGGCTATGTGGGGTTCCCTTGTAAGTGCAACTGAAACTACACGTCTTTATCTAATCTCCACATAGGCACCTTGACGATTTAGCCATTTATCCCAACGCTGCACCAATTTCAGAATATCCTGCTCATAGAACTCTGTTGGCTGTAAATACAGCCAATGGTACATGGCAGATTTGAATTCCTCGTCAGTCTCACACCTCTGATTACCCAGAAATCTCTTCATGGAACCAATCTTTTCAAACCTCCCAACCGAAATGGATCAGTTTTGCTTTGACGGCATTGGCCATATGGGGGCGTGTGTTGTCATGAAGTCAAACATAGTTTCCTTTTTAAGATCGCTTATCCTCATATTTTGTACCACCCAGCCTGCAGTCCAGACTTGGTGCCCTCGGACTACCACCACTTTGGTCCCATGAAGATATTTCTGGGCGATCAGAGGTTTGAGACTGACGAGGAACTCAAATCTGCCATGTGCCATTGGCTGTATTCACAGTTGACGAAGTTCTATGAGCGGGGTATTCCGAAACTGGTGCATCATTGGGATAAATACCTAAATCGTTAAGGTGCATATGTGGAGAAGTAGATAAATACATGTAGTTTCAGCTGCATTTAGTTGTTTACTAATATAGATTAAAAAAACATTCTCAAGAGTTTTCTCTCATCATTGTTATGTAACTGACCTCTTTATTGAGTTAGATATATAGTCATTTAATTTTTATTTAGGTATATTCAAATTCTTGAAACATAGCAACAATATGATTAATTTTGCTGATAAATTGGCAGCAAATGTGGAAAAAGAAAAATTAAAGGTTAGTTTGTCAGTTTCTTCACAATTTTATATTTTGATTATTCATATTTGCTAAATAGGTTATTTGTTAAAAAATGAGCAATTTTTGTTATGACAGATTAATTATTCAGTTATTTAAGAATAAATAATATTTTTTATTGTACACTTCAATTGAAGGCTTTAAGAAATAGGATATTATTAAACTCGAACCATCAACCACATCAAGAAAAGGAAAAACAGTTGCTAGCATTGATAGCAGAGAGGAAGATGCAGTTGGACAGGTGGGAAATATACTTTAATTTCATTATTTTAGAATCTTTTTATGCAGTCAATTTGATTTACTAAATATGATTTTCTTCCCTTGAACTTTTTTGAACAGGTTAGAAAGGGAGTACAAGTCTCTTGTAAAAATTGAAAGTGAACAGCAAGAATTCATTGAGCAGTTTATCCTACAAAAATAATAAAATCTGATACTATTTATTTCTTAATATTTATTTACTATTTATTGTCAGTTTCTAAAATGGTATTGTAAGAAATTATTCTTTTGTACTGAATAATTTTTTAAATTACGATATAGGATATTTAGTCATAGTGCAGGTTGTAGAAAGTCAAGTCCTTTTATTTTTCTAAGCCCGACCCTTGTCAACCTCCTCAAGATATAGGGTCCAGCAGTGAAACAGGAGATTTGGCAACCCTGGAAATGGCAAGAAGAAAATTTGAAGGCTGCCGTCTAGAAGACAAAACTTTACCATTTGCTTTGGTAACAGTGTTCAGTCGAAATGGAGTCATGGGCCAGTGAACAACAAGCATTTGTTATGTGAAGGCATATCAAAACTGGGACAGTTATACGGCTGGACAGCATACCAGTTTTAATCTCACGCGTAATGATTCAGGTCCTTCTTCTCATGCAATTACAGTATGTGAGTATGGGTGAATAACGGAGAAAATGGATAATACTGTGAGGAAGAGAGGTGGCATTTTTAAATTTGCCAGTTTCACTGTTGCATCCTGATTATCTTTGTCCATAATCAGCTAGTAAAGTAAGTTTGTTGTAAATTTGTATTACTATATTTAATAATTCCCTATTTTTCTATGTATAAAATTTTATACTCATGTTTAAACATATATTTTTATATAAATATTTTCAAAGAGGCAGAATAAATTAAGTTTTTAAATAAATTATTTTGATTTTGTGTAATGATCATGTACAGTCAACCAAAGGAAATAATCCACACGAGTTTAATGCTTAATATTACATTTCATGCTAATGTGTTGTTTAAATAACTCTTTTAATTATAATTATTTAAATTTAATAATCTTAATAATGTTAACTCTAAATGTAATATTAAATTATTAAAAATAAATTAATATTGAAACGGTAAAACTTAGAGTAAAATTCAAGTGTGGATTATTTCCCTTTGACGACTGTACAAAACATTAACCAAGTTCATAACTTGAAAAACGCAACCGTAAAAAGTACCAAAATTCTAACAAACTTTTTACGGTTGCATTTTCCATGAAATAATATGGTTAAGTCATTTCTCTAATTCTTCCATGATCAAAAGATAATGAACCGATATTTTTGCAGTTTAGAATACGAGGAATCCACTAGTAACCATTAAATATGAGGGAGGATCAAAAAGTAACGCACAATAATTTTTTTATAATGTTATTTTGGTCTGGATGTTCAAAGTTGGAAAATTGATACATCTATCCTCGTTTATCACTGCATCGTTTATCATTGATCTGGTTTACCACGGTACCCTTGATTGTGACCCTTGTCATGGTTTTCACGGATTGACCAGTGTTATCACGGGTTGGTGAACGGTCATGATAGTAAAAGCAACCTGCAAGAGATAGCAGTTCATCTAGTGAAGCAAGAAGGAAGCAAGACGAAGCTCCTAAAGCTAGGCCCAGTGAGCAGGAGCTGGTTAAGCCACAACGACAAAATACGATAACACAGGGGAAAAAAATAAATATCATGATCCTTATATGTAAACTTTGGTTGCGATATTTATAATCATTATTAATTACAATAACTTTTCTTTGCATCCGCAAATGGTGTGAGCACCCCAGGTTGGGAACCCCTGGATTAACATTTTAAATAGCAAAGACTATTTATTTTAGACGAAATAAATATCATTTAAAATTAAAAAAATCAGGACAGTCATTGTAATACCTAATGGTCGAACAGAGATAACTCGAAAACCCCCTAAATTGAACTTTTCTTATGGTCCCGACCCCATGAAGTGAAAAGTCATGCAAATTTAACCTTTTAAATCGAATTAATGTTATTAATAAAACTCTTTCATTTTAAAAACAATTTCTTTCTAAAAATCCCAAAATTTTATTTGACTTTTACTTTTTAAATGTTGTCCAAAAATAGTTTTTCTTTAAATTGGTTGATGCATAATGTGACTCATTTGAAGCCACTATATCAGATTATTTCAAGGAATTATCATGTATTCCATTTCTGTACTTTTTTTTTTTTTTTTTTTTTAACTACATGTAATTCTTAAAAAAAGTAATGAACGAGCCTTTTTTATGATAGAGCCTTTTTATTCCTTTTTTTTTTATTCCTGATCATTTTCAGTTTCCATTCAAATACTGTAACAGTAGTTTCTTTCACTTTAGTTTTCATTCTCGTCGAACGTGATATTTCGAAGTTTTAGTTCGGTTCCCTGCAAATTCGAGTTAATCAGATTCGACTGTACCAAGACATCATGTATGAGGCGCATTTTTTAAGTAACGTTTTGATATTAAAAAAAAAAAAATAAAAATAAAAGGACAGTTTTATTTTAACACTAATTTTTATATGAATGCCTGGACCTTAATCTACTTTTCAACATAATTTCCACCTATATTAAAACACTTATTGTATCATACAATCAGTTCTAAATTCCATTCTCATAGAAATCTGATTTGCTAATCACTCTAGCATGAACACTGGTGGTAACCATGGACTGCTCATATTATACTGAAATCAAAACAAGAGACCATGGAAATGGAAGCATTCATCATCACCCAAGAAAGTGAAGTTCAAGCAAACAATTTCAGTCTGAAAAATCATGTGCACTGTGTTTTGGGCAATGATGATGTCAAAACAGTTGTGCAGGAGTGGTCAGCAAATCAAAAGCTGGTCATATGATATGACAGGTGCTTTAATATAGGTGGAAATTATATGAAAAGTAGATAGAGGTTAAGACTTTCATATAAGAATTAAGGTGTTAAAAAAAAATTAAATTATCCTTGTTATTTTTTTTTTATATATAGATATCAAAACTGTACTTATTTAAAAACTAGCCTCATATACATCTCGGCAGTATTTAATGTTATTTATCTAACTTAATACATACTTACTTACTTACTTACTTTTCAAACCCGCTTATCCGTTAGGGTCGCGGGGGCAGCAGCCCTATGGAGGATCTCCAGCGATCGCGATCTTCCGCCATCAGGCGCATGTCCTCCCTGGTAATATCCAAGCGACTCGAACCCAGATTCTCCAGGTAGTCTAGCCACCTGGTTCTAGGCCGACCCCTTGGTCTCTTACCCACCGGCTTGGAAAATAACAACTGCCTAGGAAGACTAGTTTGCGGCATCCGAATCACGTGGCCATACCAGCGCAACTGAGACCTCTCAATGCGGAGAAGTAGCGGCTCAACACCTAAAGATTCCCTTATTGTATTGCTGTACACTCTATCTAGTAGGGTAACACCTGCAACACCTCTCAGAAATCTCATTTCGGCCGCTTGTACCCGCGATCGCACTCTTTCGGTCATTACCCAAGCCTCATGACCATAGGTGAGAATGGGGACAAAGATGGATTTGAAGACGGAGAGCTTAGCTTTGTTACTCAGCTCGCGTTTCGTTACCACGGATCGCCACAGTTCACGTCTGACACAGCTTGCTGCACCGATCCGAGCATCCAATTCTTTCTCCTGCCGTCCATCACTCGTGAATGCAATCCCGAGATACTTAATACATGTAAATGAAATTTTTAAACTCACTTTAAAATTCATTTTCAGAACCATAATAAAATTTCTTTCCATTTATGTTCAGAACGAATTTAAAGTACACTGTTATCCTCCCATATTCCGAATTTAAAATACACATTACCGTATTTACTCGAATACATCCCGAGGTTTTTTTGTTCCCCCCAGAAAAATGATGGAAACAAGTGATCTATGGTTAAATTTGGGTGCGACGAAAAAAATTTAACAAAATGATTTTTTTTTTAATTTATAGAATTTATGTAGAAAACTAAATATTGTTTTGTAATGTAAGTGGTCTGTATCTTGTTTAAATTTACTCTATATACGATGCTGTAGCCATGTCTATCGAAAAATAACAAAAACGTGAAACTTATTTGAAAATTAGAAACAAACTGAGCGCTTTGAAACAAAGCAGTTAATTAGGAAAACATGTAACGAACTGGAAAAAAATTTGGGTGTTCAAAAACCAAAAGAAAATTAGTAATTACGCAAAAACAATGTAACGGGTCGGTATGGCTAACTGTTGGCGCATTTGGGGGGATTTAAATAATTTTCAGTACATTGAAAAAATAGAGGTCGGTTTAAATTTGAGAATGTTTTTTACCCATGGAAATGGCCAAAAAGGGGGCAGGGGTTGGCTTAAATTCAACGTCTGCATCTATTCGGGTAAATACGGTAATTTCATTAGAAAAATTCTAGAAGACATGGAATAATGTACAGCAGTACTCATTTAATGTGATTCTGAAGGGATAGTATGAAAATAACGTGTTAACGGGAAAGTGTCTTAGGCAAGAAATTCTAAAATATGCAAACACATATTACTCTATCATATATTTTATTATTCTATACTCTAGAATCATGGTTTTCATATTACAAATTGTAATTATACTTTAATCACATACCTTATTATAAATTCAAATACAGGGTGAGTCTGAAAAAGTGTGTATAACTAAGCAATGACAGAGGTGACCAGAACGAACATTTTCTTTTAATACGAGGTGCATTCAAGTTCTAAGGCCTCCGATTTTTTTTCTCCGGATTGGAAAGAGATAGAAACATGCGCATTGTTTTAAAATGAGGCCGCGTTCATTGTCAATACATCCCAGAGATGGCAGCACCGTATGGCAGATGGAATTTTACCGCCAGCGGCGAGAATGAGAACTGTTTTAGATACTTAAAATGGCGACGTTTTCCTTACTTGAACAGCGTGCAATCATTCGTTTTCTGAATTTGCGTGGTGTGAAACCAATTGAAATTCATCGACAGTTGAAGGAGACATGTGGTGATGGAGTTATGGATGTGTCGAAAGTGCGTTCTTGGGTGCGACAGTTTAATGAAGGCAGAACATCGTGTGACAACAAACCGAAACAACCTCGGGCTCGCACAAGCCGGTCTGACGACATGATCGAGAAAGTGGAGAGAATTGTTTTGGGGGATCGCCGAATGACTGTTGAACAGATCGCCTCCACAGTTGGCATTTGTGTGGGTTCTGTGCACACAATCCTGCATGACGACCTGAAAATGCGAAAAGTGTCATCCAGGTGGGTGCCACGAATGCTGACGGACGACCACAAGGCTGCCCGTGTGGCATGTTGCCAAGCAATGTTGATGAGCAACGACAGCATGAATGGGACTTTCTTTTCGTCGGTTGTGACAATGGATGAGACGTGGATACCATTTTTCAATCCAGAAACAAAGCGCCAGTCAGCTCAATGGAAGCACACAGATTCACCGCCACCAAAAAAATTTCGGGTAACTGCCAGTGCTGAAAAAATGATGGTGTCCATGTTCTGGGACAGCGAGGGCGTAATCCTTTCCTTACCCATTGCGTTCCAAAGGGCACCACGGTAACAGGTGCATCCTACGAAAATGTTTTGAAGAACAAATTCCTTCCTGCACTGCAACAAAAACGTCCGGGAAGGGCTGCGCGTGTGCTGTTTCACCAAGACAACGCACCCGCACATCGAGCTAATGTTACGCAACAGTTTCTTCGTGATAACAACTTTCAAGTGATTCCTCATGCTCCCTACTCACCTGATCTGGCTCCTAGTGACTTTTGGCTTTTTCCAACAATGAAAGACACTCTCCGTGGCCGCACATTCACCAGCCGTGCTGCTATTGCCTCAGCGATTTTCCAGTGGTCAAAACAGACTCCTAAAGAAGCCTTCGCCGCTGCCATGGAATCATGGCGTCAGCGTTGTGAAAAATGTGTACGTCTGCAGGGCGATTACGTCGAGAAGTAACGCCAGTTTCATCGATTTCGGGTGAGTAGTTAATTAGAAAAAAAATCGGAGGCCTTAGAACTTGAATGCACCTCGTACAATGTGGAATCACAAGTACATTGTTCAGGAGCTATCAAGTTTTATGTTTATTGCTTGAATTATCATTTCCTGCAGACGATTCCACTGTAGCCTGACCAGCTCGCTCACCTGACCTCAACCCACTTGATTTCTTTATATGGGGCCATCTTCAGAGCCTAGTGTATTAAACATCTGTGGACACAACAGATGATCTTGTAGCAAATTGCTGGTGCTGCTGGTGCCATTCAAGATACTCCAGACACGTTTCACCGGGTGCGAGAATCCTTACGTCGGTGATGTCAGCTACGTTGCACCACTGGTGGCTGTCACTTCGAACATTTGTTTTAAACCGACATCGTTATTGTACGTAATGTTTACAGCTTTTGTTGTCTCTTTTGGTTGGCATCTAAACCAGAAGACACATGATGTACACGAAGCCATATAATTGTCATTAACATAAAATGTTTTGCACATAAAACGTGATAGCTCCTGAACAATGTACTTGCGACCCCACATTGTATTAAAAGAAAATGTTCATTCTGGTCATTGCTGTCATTGCTTACAGTTATACACACTTATTATATACAGCTGCTTGAAATAAGCATCCATTAAGAGCCTTTTTACTTTTAATTGTGGATGTAAAATTAAGTACAGCACTTATTGACACAGGCCAGAAGCGTAATATCAGGGAAAACTATTGTATTAAACGGGAAAATGTATTAAAGTTAAGGGGCCGACATAAAGGCGTGTATTAAGTGGAAACTTTTATTAAACGGGTTCCATTGTATTACTTTTACAAAAAATAAATGTAAAATTTATTTGAATAAGATATCCCTGAGCTGATCTTTGGAAAAATTCATTCATAGTTATTGCTTTCTTGGGCTGTGTCTAATCAATCTCATAGGTTCTGGCCAAGTAATGGGAAATGTCGATTTTCTGATCCGTTTAAAATTCAAATTTTTAAACCGATTCTTCCTGATGATATGTACAAGAAACCAACAATGTTTGACATAAATATTCATGAATGTTTCACTGATCTGGTTTTGACCAGTTGGCATCAGTTGGATTTTTTAGACACAGCTTTGATCACAGTAAGCCAACATAGGAACAGTAACTTCTTCATTAAAACTGCATTCTTCTTATTGACTCATAAATTATAAAAATCATTAAACAAACTATACTTCTATTTACAAATTTAAATTTATGTTTGATCTAAAGTTAATTTTGTCATGCTTATTTAAAGTCTGTTTTATAAATAATTTGAAATAACTTTTGTACATTATTTTTAGGCAGAAATTTTCTGCGCACAAAAAATTTAAAATTACACTAAGAAATGTTTCAGTTTGATATGTAAGAGGTCATTTTAATGACATGAAAACGCCTTTTAAATATGTGTAGGATTTGGACTAGAATTCTGTACTAAAAATCAAAGGTTTAAAAGCAGGTCATAAAATCTGGAGATATGTGAACATTGGTATAGTTATCCATTTTTTGAGCCAGAAGCCAATATCTCTGTCTTAGCACGTGCGCAGAAGGTTTTGGCTGCCTTTGACGTGTAAAGATTCCTTTCTTGTTTCCGACAACACGGTTGATAGCTGTTTAAAAATAAAGTGAAAACCAAAAATAAAACTTATTATCTGTAAGGGTTTTTTTTTTCCTTTGACGACTCTTTAAAACAATTAAAAAAAAAATTATTTGGAAAAAAATCCTGAAAATAAAAATAATGATCAAATGCATTGAAAAAACATAACTTGCCAGTAATTCAGAGGGGGGGGAAAATTCATTATTGATTTACTTATATTGTACGAGGGACAGTCAAAGTCATTACAATCAGTCCTCCAAATGTGAACCTCCCAGGGCCACAGACTTTTCCCAACAATAGACGATTTGCTGAATGCTACTTTTCTAGAAGTCCTCCTTTTGGCTGTTGAGGAACTGCTCCACCTCAAAAATGACCTCGTTGTCTTGGAAATGCTGTTCACAAAGCGGGTTCTTCAGGTAAGGGAAGAGGAAGAAGTTGTTTGGGACAGGTCAGGTAAATACGACAGACGGGGCAGTATTTCGAATCCCAGTTCCCCCACAACGCACATGATCTTGGCATGTTGTCATGCAGAAGTGTGACCCCTTTGGACACCTTGTCTCGCCGCTTTGACTTGATGGCTTCTCGTAACTTCCACAGGAGGTCCTGGGAGTATACTCCCGTGATTGTCAGGCCTTGTGACTCCAAGGTTCGTCTTCCATGCTTGTCTGGCTGTACTGGAAATGTCGACACTTGATGGCAATGTCTCTCACAATGGGGCATTGTCACCATAAACGGCCACTAACTCCTCATGGATTTGTTTGGTATCGTTCCCTTCAAATACAGGAACTTTATCACAGCTCGCACCTCCAATTTTCCAACGAGCTGCACCATGTTGCTTTCGATGCTCTGGCAGCGTTTAGCAGTACTGCATCAAACACCACTTTGTATCCTCCAGCACTCGAGGGATGTCGCTTCCCGGTGGCACCATACAATTTCAAAAGCAATCATTCTTTCATGTTGATTGCAATGACTTTATGACCACCCCTCATATAAGAATAAGATTCATAACAGATTTACATGATGGATTGATGAAAATAATTACACTGCTTAATATAAAATACAACTTGGGGGCAACTCTTTAGAGTGCTATGCAAATTGGAAGATGTGATCACAGTTATATTTTATGTGAATGAATGCAATTGCAATGCAACCAAGCTGGCCAGGTGGCCAAGGGGGTTAGGGCGTAGGCTTTCTAGTTCTCGAGTCCACCTGGTCGTGGGTTCGAATCCTGCCGTGGGCATGGATGTTTGTGTTTGTCCCGGGCTGCGTACAGATTTAACTTGTGTAAAAAGGCGCAAAATGACCTTAGTAGTCGATGCCAAAATTTCTAATAAACCAACCAACCAATGCAACCAGTGCTTCATGCATGAGATAATGCCTTTCTATTTTTCCTACTATGGTCAGGTGACTTTTCTGCTGAGGGCCTATCTTTCTCATTGGCCTCATTTGAACCCGTCAACGTCATTTTCATAATAATTAAATGGCCAGCAAGAGGGGAGTGCAAAAGCATTTTTTGGTTTTCAAAGCAATTTTTTTACATTGAAATGAAGGACCAAAATTATTAATTTCAATAGAAATGTGTTATACAAGTTTCGTTCAAGGTTGACCCAGACTTTTGTGCATATAAAATCTAGAAATAACTCCAGCACAGTACACTTTTCAGGGAGTGTTACGTAATCCTTTGTGAAAAATCCCGCAATCAGCACGACATATTTGAAGCAGTGAGTCTGTAGCTGTGGAACAGCGTTGCATAATCAAATTTCTTGTGAAGGAGAACGTTAAACATGCTGAGATTTTGAGAAGACTTCGAGCACAGTATAGGAAAGAAATGATGTGACGGGCAAGTGTACGATTGGTGTACTCAAATTGCTATAAAATAATTTTAATAGATATGAAATCTTGCTTGCCATTTTTCAAAGGTATTCTTATAATGTCAATGAACATTCAGAAACTTACTTTGTGCAGTCATGAAATCAGCAAAGTTCCATATCATTTCCCCAATAAAATATCCTTGTGCACGAAGCTTATCAAATCCTTTAAAATGTTCCATTAAATATGCTACTTGATAATCTTCTGTAAAAATGAATGGTGGATCCTAAATAAGCAAAAAAAAAATAAATATGCAAATAAATTTAGTTGCATTCCCTTAGAAGAATGCATACAAGATCAACATTAAGTTGGTAAGCTGATCAGTTGATTTAGTTGAAATTTTTATGGATATGGTTATCGGTCTTGTATGATGTGTGATCAAAAAGTTCTGGGACTGGTCCATTAAAGAGAAAGTACTTTATTTAAATACATTTATACACTGTCTCCTTCAAAATAATTCCCTTGTGAAGCCATACAATGAGTCCAGCAACCAACGACCTTGGATTGATCTGTTCAATGAGGGTTCGTATTGCTCAAATATCTCATGTTCTGACAGTTCACTTCACCATGCACATAAAAATTTACCTCATCACTGAAGATATGTTATATGGAAATGAAGGATTCAGTCGACAGTTGTCCAGAGCTCAGGTATGCACAGAACTCCTCATGTCTGTCCGGATCATCTTCAGATAGTTTTTGCTACAAGCTGTCTTGTGCTGCCTCATGGGCTTTGCAAATGCTGCCAACACCATTATTGAGGTTGCCTCATCAGTTGATGTTTTAGGCTGGCCTGTACAAGTATGAGGTCTGTCCGAAAAGTATCCGGATTGAGGCTAAAAAAAAAAAAAAAAAAAAAAAATAGAACTCGCTGCACGTTTTTCCTATCCAGATCGTGTGACGACATTTCTGCTGATGACGTAATGAAATTTGCAGCTGTTAAGAGTAATATCACATATCTGGGCTTCGTCGAACATCATAACTATATAGAAAAAATAATCAGGTCTGGAAAGATGCGGTAGAAAACAATTTATTTTCTGTTAAGAGTGCCGCGTGCAATTGTTGTAACATGCTAAAGCAGAACGTTTTTCTTTTCTCGTCGCGTGGTAAAAATGACAGGAAAACATTGAGTAACGACATTGCATCAAATTTTGTTTTAAAATTGGTAAAAACGCAAAGGAGTGTTATGAATTGCTAAAACAAGCATTCGCCAATGATGCTATGAGCTGCACAGGGGTTTTCGAATGGTTCAAGAACTTTAAGGAGGGTAGAGAATCGGCACAGTGATCCGCAGCCTTCAATGTCAAGAAATGTCACCACAATTGAACAGGTTCATCAACTTCTGCGATCAAATCGTCATCTCACTGTGAGAGAGATTGCCAAAGATGTTGGAATATTCAAAAGTATCTGCCATGAATTTTTTTTTTTTTTTGTAGCCTCAATCCGGATACTTTCCGGACAGGCCTCGTATTCAACAATCCCATTATCTCTGAAATGTATATCACATATGCGATGGTACTGTATGCGGTTGATTCTCTGCCACTGAAATCAACAGCAATGGTTTGGTAGAGGATCCTCTCCTCCTTCATTAGTGCCATCTCCAATTACTTCAACAAACAATGGTCCAGTGTCAATGTTTTTGTTAATAACTTGTGAACCACTACACATAACTAAAATCCGATTGCAGGAATGAATTGAGAAAAAAACTGGTGTTATTTGATACCTACACGACCTCTTTCCCATTTAAGTAAATGAATCTTGACCCAAAATGAGAGATTTCATGATGGCAGCCACACCAAAGCTGTCCCAAAAGATAGAGCACTAGCATGGTCACATTGTTTATTTTACACACCATTTCCGAAATACAGCTATGTCCAGCGACTTTTGACTCATCCTGTCGAGTAAGAGACCTTAAATTTCTCAATTCTCCATTTTAAAACAGTAAAAAGATTTTCAACGACTGACTACTCATGGCTACTAGATAAAAAGTTTGCTGATTGAATTTTGATAATCAATTTTTAAAATGATTATTAATGAAATCAAATTTTATAAATAAAATAAATTTTACCATATGAAGACCAGAAACTGTGTCAGCACCATATTCAGTAATAAGAACAGGTCTGTTATATTTTTGATGCCATGATGAAAATTCATTGACAACTTGTTTTGTAATCAATTCCAAATGGCCTGCATCAGAATACCAAGCAAAGTAACGATTTACTCCGATGATATCCAGATAGGGTGCCTAGTACAAAATTTAGAATTTCATAATAATTAAGATCTGTTCATAAAAGGTCAAATATCTCGAGAAAAAAAAAATTACATTAAAACACGTTTGGGATAGAGGGAGTAACAGTTTATTACTAAATTTATTTACGTAATAAGTTTAAACAGGAGTTTGTGAAACAATGATTTTCACCTTAATATATACCAATTTAAATGATAACTTACAGCTTTATCATCGTTAATATCCACATTCAGCACTAAGGTAACGGGGCGAATGTGATCCAACTGTTTTACAAATTTGACAATTTCTCTAATGTGAAAAACAGATACAAATAAAACAAGAGGCTTTAAAAACATAGGCCAACAAAAAAAAAAAAACTTTTTAGAAACTTTTTTGAATGTTAAGAGCTGATTGTTATACTTTTTTATGTGCTGAATCCGTATACGAGCTCAGTTTTTTCCTATCACCCACGATTTCTTGTTTTTCAATGAAACATTTTAAATTATTCAGAGTTTGGGGCCTGATAAAGTTCCTTCTGGCCCAAAAATATGGATATCCTAACATTGTGGCTGCTTCTCTTCACACACATTATGTTAACATTACCGTCTCCATGTGCATAACATGGAAACATGAAGTGATAGAAAAAAATCTAAAAGCAGACTCAAATTCAGCACACAAAAACCACAAGAATAAGGCAAATTCATTCAAAAGGTTTTTCATCATAGGCCTGTGTAATCACTAAAACCAAAAATTTTATTAAAGTCATAAAAATAATAGAACATAATTGATTTAAAGCAAAAATGATGTCAGGATTTCATAAGATCATAAAAAATTTTTAAGATACATAATTAATAATAAAATACACTAAATGAAGTTTTTCATCTATGTCCAGCTTAAGGTTTCCCAATTTTTAGGGCAAAATTAGCAAATACAAGGTGCGAGCAAAAAGCTTCGGGACTGGTTGCACATCTCGCCAACAAATGGCAGTACAAGTCCACAAATGCAGTAAATTATAGCCCTGACATTCAGAAATCAGCTTTTCAAAGGATTTTGTTTCAGGGGCATTAAGGACTGAGAAAATACTGCTATTGTGACATCTGTATGAGGTTGTCTGCGTTTTTATCATGGACGTTAAATTTGAGAACGAGCAACGTGTAATCTGAGCAAGGACGTTCAGCAAAAGCAACCAGATCTGTGGTGTGAAAAAAAACTGGATGCTCTACCATGACAATCCACCCTCTCACCGAACTCTCTTCACACATGAGTCAATTGCAAAAAACAACATGATTTCACTAGATTTGGCTCCTGCAGACTTTGCCCTCTTTCCGAAAATGAAGATCCAGTTGAAAGATCACAGTTTTGATACAACTGAGCAGATCCAGTGCAGATTCAGAAGGTGCTTGATTCTTTTCAACAAAAGAATTGTAGAACACATTTCTGAGGTGGCAGGAATGCTGGACTCATTGTATGACTTCGCAAGGGGACTATTTTGAAGGGTGTAGCGTTCAAAAAAAAAAAGGGAAAAAAAAAAAAAATAAAAAAAAATTAACGTGCACATTTTTTTGGATTTTTTGAACCAGTCCCTCATCTAGTCGTTTTTTTCTTTTCCCCTTTTATATCATTTCCATGGACTCTAAAAGCCTTCATATTGCTCAAAGATTTAATAAATAAAAAAATTGTAAAGACATGATGAGTGTTGTGTTTAAAAAGAAAACAGAGAAACAATAGTCAAGAGACTGAAGAGATGAACAATGTTTCTTTATCATGAACTTGATTGTAGTAGCATAACAATGGAGGGGCAAGTGGTAAAAATATATATATTTTTTTATTGTTATCCTTTTTTGGAATGAAAACGGTAGCCAAGGATGACAGAGTTGTTTTTTGTTGATATAATATTCAAAAATGTTGTCTTCTTTCTTGCACGGCCATGAAGAACGGACGTAGGGTAATCCCGTCTGCAGTTTTTCAGAGAAAAGCTGAGATGTCTGGTAAAACAGAAGTATGAGTCGCTATCAAGAAGATCTTGGAACGATGTACGTGTCGAGTGTTCAAGGAAAGAATCTTTTTCCTCCAGGAAATTAAAGAAAACTGAAAGTACTTCGTCATGAATTCTTTTGGACGTTAAAAAATAAAGTATAAAACCCCTAGACATCCGGTACGGATTGTAATTATGTTGGCCATTAAAAGAATAAGTGATAAGAATTTACTGCCCAAGCCTTTTACCTTTTGCAGAAAACCCCAAGAACATGGAGACAGATGAGTCACGACCTAAACGGTGGAAAAAGGAAAGCGTTTTTCTGCAGGCAGTGATTTGAATTTGCCAACTGACGGGACAGGTTGTATGTAGCTTTAGATTGGCGGGTCCCTACTAACACTATTAATGAAACCTGACAGAAAACCCACTCTGCTCTTTCCCCATTTCTTCTTTCTATTTCTTGGGAGCTCCTTCTGCTCTTCTGTTAACCTGACATAATAAACTTTTACCAGATTCCGTCGGTCTTAAGAATCCTGAATAGATTAGATTTAATAACCCCCGAATGGACAGTTAAAAGGGTCGTTACAAAGGGGACAATGTGTAAATGTATTTATATAAAGCACTTTCTTTTTAAATGAACCAGTCCTGGAACTTTTTGATCGCATCTTGTATAGTATGAGTAAATGAATACAATAGTTACTAATATTAAAAAAAAAAAAGATGAGATTTTGATTAAAAATATAAAAGTAAAAATCCAATAACACAACTGAAAATATCTTACTGAAAATATGGGCCAGCTGCAGTCCTTTGTGTCCTTGCTTCATTTCCCACTGACCACATGACAACTGATGGTCGATTTTTGTCTCGTTGAATCAGTTCTTGCATTACTTTCTTATGATGTTCGAGAAGATCACGATCAAAATTACTGAAATTATACGAAAAACCAAAATTACATATAATTTTTTACAGACAAAAATATCAAAATGAAACATTTTTATCAGCTACAAAAATGTCGTGTAATAAAACATGAAGTGCAGAAGAAACAGAAATAGGTACTTTTCATTTGGAAAATAATATTGACTTGTTTTGTTTTTCAAAGATTTTCTACAGCTGCTCTGTTTATTTTTTTTCGATTTTCATTGCAACTATTACGTGAACCGTTAATGATGCAGATTTTTTTTCAATTGATGGAAATACATATGAGGGTTATTTGTAAAGTAAGGTCGTTGGGCGGTCTGCCGCATGGCTCATTTGCCAGGTCCGTCACTCCCACCTGGAATTTTCGGAACCAACATTAGACAGTATGTTCGTTTATGGTGCCTACACCGAATACCTTATTGATGTTTCGAGAGGTGTTGGATGCAGTGTGATTCAACCTGAACTCGTCCGTAATGCATTATCACACGTAATTCATATGAAGTCATGAGTATGTTCGCTTGGGTTCAAACGCTATTAAATATCATTGCAGACATGCAAATTTCAGGCAGCTGGCCGCTGATAGGTTTATCTCTGGGAATGTACCACTTTGTTATGGGTACTTGCTACCAAACGTTGAAACCGTGCTGAAGTGCGGAACCCACCTCGAAATCTGGCATTTGATATGCAACGACCTGATACTATTTATGCTTCTTCTATCTAACAGGGACCATCAATCATCAAGTCTCTTACAGCGCTATTAAATCTTGGTGCCTGACTCTTAGTAAATCTTAATCCATTTAGGTTTTGATTCCTCATCTATTCCTGCTTTGACCTAATTAACTACTTGTTAAAAATGGGCACTGGCAGTTACAGTCTCGGGAATAATGTAATTCGTGAATTTGAACTATGGTGTTAATCGCTCGAAGTCATCTGCCAAGTTATAAAAGACGGACTATATACATTTATTGTTCGCTCTATATCTGGGACCAGTGAAATAAAAGACATCGTAATGCAGTTATGGATCTATTCTAATTTTATCCTAATTTATTAACATATTATAATTGTCTAGCAAGTTTATTTATCTGCTTTTGTACTATTTCTGTCTTGTGTAACAGTTCAGTTACAAACTTGTAGGGGTTATAGGTGATTCAGAGTAGACCATATTTTGCTTCGGAACCAATGTGTAAATGGACGATTCCCCTGTGATTAGAGTAGGATTGTCCGAATGTTCTTTGCACCTGTCTTCTCTAACTTTTGTTTTTTTCAGATGGTTTTTAATTTTTAAAATAGTAAATTATTAATATTTAGATCACAAAATGTTCAACATTTGTTTGTAAAAAAAGCATTTCCAAATAATTACATTAAGAACAAAAACAGAACAGCATTTACTCCAGATTGACTGCTGGTGATTCATCAATAATAACAATTCCTTCTTCGTCTGCTCGATCAAGTATTTCTTCTGCATAAGGATAATGAGATGTGCGGAATGCATTAGCCCCAATCCATTTTATCAAATTAAAATCTTTAATAATCAATGGGAAATCCAAGCCCTTTCCACGGATCTAAACAAAGATATCGGCATGTTAAAAAAGAAACATTCAATCGCAAGGAGAAAAAAATTTAAAAAAAAAACAAAAAACGTTTAATATGATAATAAACATTTTTTACCAAAACTATTATAAAAAAAAACATGGAAATTGGAAATTTTATTAAGCAATTTTTTAAAGATTATAAAAATAACTTGCATCAGAGTCCTCATGCTTTCCAAAACCACGAAAATAAAACTTTTTGCCGTTTATATAAAAATTTGAATTATCCCAAGCTACTGTTCTGATTCCTATTTTAAGACGATATGCATCTATAATAGTATCATTTTTTGTCAAAAGAATCTGGAAAAAGAAGAAACGTACACTTTATATTAATACATATTGAAAACATGGACTTAACAATTAAGATGGAGAATGATAGGATCATAAACTCTGTTCGTTATAACCATTACTTGCTAGTCTGAGAAATATAGTTAAACTGATTTGTTAAAAATGTATATTTATTAAAACAAACATCTCACTATGCTTATCAAATTACAAGGTATATTCAGAAAGAATGTTCCGTTTTGTAATAAAAACAAAGCTACTACATATATTTTCAATTTTTTTTCTTTACCAGATTCTATATACCTTTAACTATTTAAACACTTATCATAGCGCTCAATGAGCTTTTGCATGCTCACATCATAAATGTCTGCCTCCGGTGAGGAAAGTCGTGAAGTTTTCACTTCATCGCTGAAATGCAGGCTGCCAATGAACTCCTTTAGATCCCGGAACAGGTGTAGTTACTGGATGTGAGATCCAGACTATAAGGTGGGTAGTCATATTGTTCCTAAATGACCAAATCTTTTGGTTGGGAACTACTAGACCATCCGCCTAACAGTCTGAACCTCGCGTCCAGTGACTACCATTTGTTCCGATATCTAAAAGAGTTCATCGGCAGCCTGCATTTCAGTGACGATAAAGAAGTGTAAACAGCATGGCTTTCTTCACTGGCGGCAGACTTCTATGAAGTAAGCATGCAGAAGTTATTGAGTGCTATGACAAGTGTTTAAATAAACTTGGAAACTATGTGGATAAAAGGTTAAAGGTATAAAGAATCATCGTCTGTTCTTCTACTATAGATGATATGATAGCGGCAGCCATTTGTAAAACAACTGGTAGCGCATGTCCAGGAACAATTTTTATTATGCAATATCTGTGCATGTGCTCAGCATCCTTTTTGGCTATATTATTTTTTAACACTGACTGTATTTTACTCCATTAAAAAATAAATGGCATTACTTTCTGATACTCCCTCGTATGTAATTGAGTAAATACATTTCACAGCATTTTATCTTCTTCTACCATTAAAGCATAGAAGTTTACATCAATTTATAAAAAAAACTATGGGGAACGAATTAAATTTTAACTTGACAACTTATGTGTGTATATTAGCATCTTACTTTTAAAGTATAGAGATAACCAGGGGTTTCAGACATTGTATGAGGCCACCATAACTGAGCATCAACTACAAAAAGTTTTCCAGTGCAACCTTTTCTTGATAAAACTGTTTTATCTGTTTTGTCAATTAATTCCAAACTGCAATTCAAACTAACACTAACGGTTTCATTTTCTGGACTGATATTAACATTGTAATAGATTATACCTGCAATATAAATCATATAATATAAATCATTTTTCAGAACTATTAAGTACTGTTAT
>JAHWFO010020125.1:373890-406008 GCA_023313115.1 Rhysida immarginata
TCAATCGATTTCAACAATTTTGAAAAAAAACATTGAATCTGTATTTACGAGTATTAACGATTTAGAATTTGAAAAAAAAATATTGATGATCTCTGTTTTTACGCGAATGCCATTAATTTTTGTCAAGCTTTTGGAATAGTACAGTCATCAAAGGGAAATAATCCACACTGGAATTTTACTCTAAGTTTTACCGTTTCAATATTAATTTATTTTTAATAATTTAATATTACATTTAGAGATTATTATTACATTAGAGTATTACATTAAATTATTAAGATTATTAAATTTAAATAATTATAATTAAAAAAGGTATTAAAACAACACATTAGAATGAAATGTAATATTAAATATTAAACTCGTGTGGGATTATTTCCTTTGGTTGACTGTACCACTGGGCTGCTAAGCAAATAATGCTTCATCATTCAAAATTAATAGCAATAGGGAGCTTCCCTGTAGAGCAAGAATCATAGCAAGTGCTTAAAACAGTTACAGCCCAGTGGTGCGATTGAATAGCTTGAAAAAAATTGATGGCATTCGCGTAAAAACAGAGATCACCAAAATTTTTTTTCAAATTCTAACTCGTTAATAAATACAGATTCAATGTGTTTTTTCAAAATTGTGGAACTCGACTGAGAACATTAAATAAATATTCATTTTTCTTTATTAAAAATTTATTTTTTATTACACAAAAAAAATCTTTTCTCATTCTTTTATGTTTTGTTCTGAAACATATACGTTTTGATCTTTAAACTTTCAAAGAGATTTGATAAAATTAGCTTGAGATATGACTTTTTAAACAAAAAAAACCAAAAAAAATATTTGTTTATAACTTTTTAACAAATGCAAATTTTTCAAAAATATTATGGGAATTTTAATTTTCCAATAGGTACAATCAAATTACGAGGGGAGTTCAATAAGTAATGCAACACATTTTTTTTCTCGGCCAATTTTGGTTGAAAAAACTGGACATTTCTTGTGAAACATTTTCATACATTTCCGCTTCGTCTCGTAAAGTTTCATTGACGTCCGATATGTGACAGCGCAATAGTGAGCTGTTAAAGTGGCGTCTACAATGGAGGTGCGTTCCAAACAACGGGCATTGATTGAGTTTCTTTTGGCGGAAAACCAGGGCATCTCAACGGTGATCTGGCAGTGGACAAAAGCACGGTGAGTCGTTGGGCAAAGCGTGTGTCATCATCGCCGCAAGGTCAAGCAAAACTGTCTGATCTCCCGTGAGCTGGCCGGCCGTGCACAGCTCTGACTCCTATAATGTCGGAACATGCGAACACTCTCATTCGAGCAAATCGACGGATTTTCATCTGTTTGGCCCAATGAAGAACGCAATCCGTGGGACGCACTACGCGGATGATGAAGCAGTTATTGATGCAGCACGACGTTGGCTCCGACGTCAACCAGTGGAATGGTACCGTGCAGGTGTACAGGCCCTCACTTCAAGGCTGCGTAAAGCCGTAGCATTGAATGGAGATTACGTTGAAAAATAGTGTTGTGTAGCTAAAAGATTGGGGAATAACATGGTGTATTTGAATGCTGAATAAAACAACCCCCTTTTTCAGAAAAAAAATGTGTTGCATTACTTATTGAACTCCCTCGTATAATAAAAGTTTTAAATGTTTGTTTTTGAGGGACCCACTTAACGGTTAAAGTCAAGCTTCTAAGGGCTGGTTTACTGGACATGTCGGATTGGCAAAGGCCACATTGGCGAGATTGTACTCTATTATGCACCATTGCAACCTGCAAAAGAAATCGTATGGAATAAACTTCATTATAAATAATGATGAGACGAATGTTGAATGTTGAACTTCGGTCGGAGGCTAAACATTTGAATAGTATAAGTGGATTTGGAATAAGTAATACTAAACTAATGTAGTTAAAATTGGAATGATGCGAAGAATAATTAAAAAAAAATAATGAAAAGATCAAATGTTTTGCAGCAGTGTTACATATGTTTTGTTTTTCACGTCACATGTAATACTTATTCCGCGAAAAATCGATTTATTTATTTTTTTATTAAAAATATTTTTTTTAATTAAGCTAAATAAACTTTATAAAATAATTATTTATTTCCAAAATGGGAATTTCTTATTCTCCTACTTAATCAAGATTTTTAAAAAAATTCCTCGAATTTTGAGCTTCTCTTCCATTCCTTTTTGAACAAAGGAAAAAGGAATTCCTGCTTTCTTGTCAAGAAAATTTTGTTCACATTTTCATTGATGATCTGCACGTTGAAATTTTGAAGCACCCATTTGTCACAGAGGAAGATTTTTTTAAAAGAACAATGGTTAGATTTCATAAGATATTTCTTCTGATATTGCATATTGCATATTTGCATATTCTTACAGTTGACTCTAATAACTATGTTGATATGAACGATACGATTTTACAAATAGTTACAACAGAACTTACGACTGCTTCCAGCGAAAAAACAATTGCTTCCAGGGAAACAGCAACTGTTTCCAGTAAAGTAACAACTGTTTTCAATGAAGTAACAATAGCTCAACCGTTTCCAACGGAGAGTGCAGGTAAATTCGGTACCCAAAACTGTCCACCCCCAGAAGGCGACTGTTTCGATGGTCAAGCGTTCATTACTGAAAGTGATTGTGTTAAGCATTGTGGTCCTCATTCTGCTACCAATTACAATCATTTCTCAAATATTCGTCCCAGTACAAGCTGCTTCAATTATAAACTGATGTTTTTGTCAAGAAACGATTATTGGAATAATTCTGGACATATATTCTTTCAAAATATTTCACTGGAAAGCAACTTTTATTGGCCAACAAAGAATGATTCAATCTCTGTTTGTTATAAAATGCTTGAAAAGTTTACCAGTTGTAAGGAGAAAATACCACTCATAATGAATGAGATGAATGAGAAGTTCAAATACAATGAAGAGAAAAGAATGATTTCTTTGTACCTTCCCGACAAAACCACATATTACATCCACTGGAACGAACACATTAATTTAGAACCTGGTAACGTTTTTCTCATTTGTACTGTAGAGGTTAAGACCAATGATGATTTTTATCTTGCTGGATGGATTATTTCGGCTTTAAGCATTTGCTTGGCTTTGGTTCTTGCTTATTTTTACCCCAAACTAAACGTGTGGAAGAATAAAATTCTCATTAGCTATCTGGTCATGATGTTTTGCACTTACTTCTTTCTCGTCCTCAGCACTTTACTCGGTCAGACAGCTCCATTCTTATGTGAACTCCTTGCCTACCTGAAGTATTTCAGCATTCTGGCCACTTTCTATTGGCTCAACGTTCTCGCCTTCGATTTGGCGTTTCGATTCAGAAGCTGGCAAACTCTGAATTCAAGTTCTTCGGGTGATTCGAAGAAGATATTATATTATAAATTATACGCATGGGGAATACCATCTTTGATGACGAGCATCGTTTTCATTATTCAGCAATGCAACGTAGAAACTCTGAACCCTGGTTTCAAGAAACAATGCTGGTTTCCTTACGATGACAAGGAGGTTGCTCTGCTTTATCTCTATGCACCCATAGCATTTATCTTGCTGCTGAATGTTCTCCTGTTTATTTTCACTACCACTAAATTGTGCTCGTTAGGGAAAGGGCTTCATTCTGCCAACAAGAACATCCATAAAGAACAGTGAGTTCCGTTTTAAATTTTATTTCATTATATTGATCAAATAGTTTTTCTTTTTATTGCAGTTTTCGATACTGGTTTTTGAAACTTTTAACCTCTGAGTTATTTTTATCTAATTTCTTCGATTCAATTTATCTATTTTAAGAAAGCGCATTTCTAGCAATAAAAATTCCATATTTCTTCTTACAGCAAACTCGATAACGATATTAAATTTACCAACCATTTTTATTGCTTGTTTTCTACAATTTCTATTCCAGATTTCTTCTTTATTGCAAATTAGTGATCGTCATGGGCTTCATATGGATTCTGGAAGTGGCGTCCTGGGCGGCAGACGGCCATTTCAAGCACTGGGGGTTCGTGGAAATGCTTGTGGCACTGCAAGGATTCTTCGTATTTATTGTGTACATCTGTAAGCCTTCTCTGTTTCGATCACTGAAGAAAAAATTCAGCAAAATCTTCTGCAACGTTCATTCCACTAACAACACCCACCAGACCAATGAAGTCAGTCTTGATAAAATGTCAACATTGACGGAGGACAAAGAAGACTCAGAAATTACGTGCAAACATAATGGATCTAATGAAAACTGTGAGAAGTAATTTTATAAATATTTAAATTATTTTCTTGAGAAAGCAATGGAAACGGGCATAAATACCAGTAAAAGTGTGAAAGTTGCCATGTTATTTAGATTTTCTAAAACTGGATGATTGTGAAAACTTGTGGAAAGTATTTTCTTTGTTTCTTTATTTTAGCTGCATAATTTATGTTTGAATTTTTTAAGAATTTTTCTTATACATCAATTGTCTGGAGAAAAATACTGAGACGCTTTAACCAACCCTCGATTGATTTTTAGCATCTCTAAAGCTTTCCAGTTTTTATTTAGCTTTTGGCTGCAAGTGAAATATGCATATTGATTTTCTTACTGAATTTCATATAACGTGCATGACCGCACCAACACCACCGTAAAATTTGCTGGTTAATAGACTGATGTCTTGATGATTTTTACTATCAGCAATTATTTTATTTTTTTCCATCAATAATTAATACAAGGTTAAATATATTAAAAATTCAAAGCTGTATTAGATACATTAACTTTCACTTGGTCTTTGATTTAGAATCTTACCATAATATTTTGATATACATATATATAGGCCTATATAACTGTTAGCTATATACTGTAGTTATAAATCCTTAAAAGTTGCTGTACAGGGAAGCTTGTTTCGATGTTGAATTTTCGCGGTTAGCTTGACTAATTCCGATGACTTCACTAAGTGCGCACTAAGGCTTTCTTTACGGTGGTGTTGGCCGTGTCCAGGGGAGTGCTGAGGGGGCTGCAGCTCCCCCCGAAATTGGCCACCATATCAACTAAATCTGTTACAAGCAGGATTGGGCCAGTCCGCCGCTCGCCCCCCCCCAAAAACCCGCGTCACCTCCCCGATTGAATTTTATATAAAAAATTCAAATGTACTTTTCTGATTTATTTTGCTTTTAAATAACTATTTATTTAATAAATATCTGTCCAAACTTAATGGTAAAAAATACTTTTTAATAATAAAATAACTCTTCAAGCTTAATTCTTTATTATTAACAAAATTCTTGACATTAACACAAAAACTGGGCTAAGTTTTAGTGTGCTATCCTATATACAGAGTTTGTAGATAGTTCTTAGTCCTTTGGAAAGTTCTTCCTGGCAGGACGAAGAACAAAATTTATCCAATGAGCATATGTCCGTTAATGCCAGTTAACTAACTAATGTTAATGTTCTGTTCATTTTCTTGCGAAAATGACAAGGGCGAAACTGACGTTGTGAACGTTCAGAGCCGCCTAGCGGCGAAAGTATGCATTACCGGAAATTTGTTCACTCACATATGTTTGTCCTTTGTCACTGGACATTTTTAGTTCTTTGTCCTCCCAGGAAGTATCTCCCTTTTATTATAGTGACTAGAAGCAGCAAGAGCGGAAGTGCCATTTACTCCTGGAAGCACCTCTTCTAGCACTAATACTTCTATTTACTAAAATTTTAGTGGTAACCTTTTCATCCTTCGTGATAATGCCAAAAACTGTGGACAACTGATAGTAACAAAATAAATACGAACCGAAACCATAAATAAGAAATGTGGATTTGTGGTTTCTGTTTTTATTTATTTGTTACTCTGTGTAAGGTATCCATATGCTGGACTACGTATTCCGGGGATGTAGTACAAATCAACATGGTTTGAGTTGCAACTGTTTCTCAATAAAAACAGAAATTCTAAATTAATAATTTCATTGGTTGTGATTTATTTCTGAATGTGCCATATTCCTCAAAACAAAGTTCAACCACCAAGGTTCAACCTAAAGCGTTGATGTATAGAACACTACCACTTAGATGTAGTATTCTATACATCCATCACCTATTCTTATCGAGTATCCGCCTCCGACTCCACCAAATCCTTGAAGCATTATACCAAGAACGGAGGAAGAGGGGTTCGTAGAAGAATCCCCCCTTCATCCGTTGTTGATTTGATTCTTCGAGCATAAAAATAGATTTTTATGATTCTATTTTTTTGCTCGAAGATTTGATTATACTTTAATATAGAGAAAATCTGACATGGACCAGAAAAAAATGACTCACATTAAAAAAAATAGAAGTAGAGAGAAGATGTCAATTTTGTTTTATTTATTTCTGTAAGTTGTTTTCCCAAATCTGATTTCAAGAGCTCTTCATGAACCCACGCCCATTTAGTCCCAAAAATTCTATTGGAGAGTTTGTTGTAACCACATCACTAAATGTTTTCCTTCTGAAATTCGAATGGTTTTCGATACGTATCATCAAGGTTGGATTAAAACCAATAGATATCCTAAGCACTTAAAAGATTTCGGTGCCTGATATACAGGGTGTTCCATTTTAAAGTTTCCCCTGGAATATCTCGAAAACAACACATGGGATCGAAAAGAGTTCCGAATGAATGGGGGCGAGGGTCTATTTTGGTACCATTTGATTGCCCCCTCCGAGACAAATTTCATTCGGAAATTTTTTCGATCCCATGTGTTGTTTTCGAGATATTCCAGGGGAATTTTAAAATCGGACACCTGTATATGTAGTTCAAAACAAAAACAATAACAAATTGTTGCTCATTTCCCATAATGCCCTAATCATGTGCTTATTTTGCTTAATAACCATTAATCCAGCCCTGCGTATGTCATGATCGTATAAAGGGGTATTTAAATGACTGATAATATTTAATATTTAAATTTTATTATTTTTATTTTGTTTTTCTTATTACCAAAATAAATATTTTTAATTATACTTGCTCAGTGGAAATGATTTAATGTTTTCACAAATGATAACGAAATTATGTAAGGAATATTCTGCAAAGTTTAGGAATATACGATACTCTAAGAATAATGATATTGTAATATTTCTCTGGCTTTTTTACATCTAAGTTACCGTTTTATACTAGGCAATAATAATAATAGAAACAAACATGAATAGATGAAATAAAAGCATGAATAGATGAGAATTGTTATTCCTGATACCTGTAATAACTTATTCTTTTTATCTGTAGAATTCGTGTTTGAAATGAACATTAAATAAGTGGATTTTTTTTTATTAATTCAAAAAATGATTTTTAGTAATACATGAAATTATTATTTTTAAAATTAGGTTAAAATAAAATATTAACAAAATTGAAAATAGAGACCAAAACTGTAAACATGAAATGCTATTGATTCCTTTATAATCTGGCCTTATAACACATCAGCATATATGTAAACAAGACCCTTTATTATTTTCTAGTTAAGCTTACAAGCAATTAAAGGATAAAAAAAAATAAGATGAGTTTAAAATTTAAAAAAAATAAATACAATTAATGAAATTTATAAAGAGTATGATGAAAGCTTTACCCCCCAAAAATTCTTTTAATCATCCCAACGCCATATGAAGCTACAAAAATTCAAGAATAAAAATTAGTAAAATAATAAAATTTCATTAAGATTTTTTGAAATCCATAAGTCAAAAAACTCCAAACAAAAAAAAATCAACATTAATATCTACTCAAACCCAAATATCGAAGCCCATTTCTTATTTCAGAAGAAAAACATTTTGTGACGTCTTTTCAAAGGGAATTAGCATCTCTCCATTTCAACGAATTGGAATGGAGAATCCAATGCGATGATGACGAAATGGGAAAAGCCACCGAGCCTCGACAGTTGGAAAGCAAACAAGTTTACAAACACTTCAAGAAGATATCGTTTTGAGAAAAAGTTTCTCTTAATTCTTTTACAAACAAATTCATCATTTCAAAGATAATTAAGGGATGGATTTATCTCAATGATTAATAATAGAAACAATCGTCAACTGAACAAAGATGAGAACTTCGTTAAGACAATTAAGAACTTGGGTAAGAGATTTAAAAATATAAATAAACGTAAATAATTAATTAAGATATTAAATTGAAATTAGAGTGAAAAATTAATTTTTAAGAAAGTTTTAATTAAAAATAATGATTTTATGTTAATTTTTAATTCATTTTCAGTTTCAGTTCGTTTTGTCAATTTGAAGCAAACGTTAGAGACAGACGCAGAGGAAAAATTAACAAATCAAAAGATCTTACGTCTTCTTCAGATTGCTTCAGAATAGAAACTTCAGTGAATTAACTTCAACGTCTTTTAAAATAAGTTAGAATACTAAATCTTTATTTGGTAAGCAGATTTTTCATCATCATTTGATAAATCAACGAGAAGCTGAAAGTTATTTTAAATTCATTGTTTAAATCCATCCAATTTGAAGAGGAAAGTTTCGCCTGCAAAGAGGAAACGATACAAGTGGATGCATTGCTTTCTCTGCAATAATTGATTAGGTTAACATAACTTTCATAAAACGTGGTACATATGAATTTACTTTTAAAAAAGCTTTAAGTTTATTTATTGATGAACATTATTTGTGTTGTTTAAATATTTTTTTCTTTGTTTCTGTGTATTTGGTGCGACTCAATTCAGAGGCTCCATCTATAGAGAAAAACTGTGTCAATTCGTCAGGAAATTCTGTGGCGGGACAGTAGACTCCTTCCTCACTTTGAATCTCTTAATTATTTCATATTCAATTGTCAGTCTTGCCTGGTCTTGAGTTACTTAAAATTCAATTTCGTTTTATCTATTTCTTTTGATGTGACTTTAGAATCAGGCAGATGTACTTTAGAGCGAACTATGTTAATTACAAAGGATATAAAAATTCTATAAACAAACCTGAACATTTGACATTTTCATTGACGGTTCCAGGAAATAGACATATTTCCTGCATTTCTGTGAGAGATAAAAAATTACAAGTTAATTTTAACATATTTTCAATCCAAAGATAAATGGCAAAATTTTGTGAAACATTTCTGTTGATATTTTTTATATCCGCAGTGGGGTGTAATAATAATAATAATAATAATAATAATAATAATAATAATAATAATAATAACAACTATATTGATGCACCCACAAAAGACATATCAAACGATCCTATTACATCTTCTCCACTTTTAGAAAACAGTGAAAGTAAATTACGTCACCAAAATTGTGAAGAGCCTCGTAAAGGCGAATGCTTCGATGGCCAAGCATTTGTAACTGAATTTGACTGTGCTAAACATTGTGTTCCGCAGTCCACTACAGATTGGAATCACTTATCAAATATTCCGCCCAGTAGTAGTTGCTTCAATTATAAGTTAATGTTTTTGTCAAAAGATGAATACGTGAATTCTTCTGGAAACATTACCTATCAAAATGTTTCACTTGCAAACAGTTTTTATGGACAAGGAGAAAATGATTCGATCGTTGTTTGTTATAAAATGCCCGAGAAGTTCACGAATTGCAAACAGACAAAACGACTCTCATCTACTAATCCTTTGTTCTATTATTTTGAAAAATTCCGAATGATTGCTGTGCATGTTCACGAGAAGAATACAAATGTCTATTTATGGAATGAATACGTCAATTTAAATACCGGTGTGGATTTTCTTGTGTGTGCTGTGGAGGTAAAAATTAATGATATCCCTTATCTTCCTGGATGGATTATTTCAGGCTTGAGTGTTTTGTCGGCTCTGATTATAACGTATTTCACCCCCAAATTTCAAGTATGGAAGGATAAAACTAACATATACTTTTTAATTATGTTGTTTTGCACTTATTTACTTCTCGTTATCAACACTTTAATAGGCCGAACACCTTCATTTGTATGTGAGCTCTTCGCCTACCTAAAATATTTCACTCTCTTAGCCACTTTCTATTGGCTCAATGTGCTCGCTTTCGACGTGACTTTAAGATTGAGAAATTGGCAGACTGTGAACTCGAGTTGTGTTAAAGATTCAAAGACATTCCTTTACTACAAATTGTATGCTTGGGGGGTTCCAGCCTTAATGACAACCATTGTCTTGATTGTAGAGCAGTGCAATGTAGAATTCCTGAATCCCGCCTTCAAAACATACTGTTGGTTTCCATCAAATGACGAAAAAGTTGCTATGATTTATCTCTACGGACCCATATCGTGGGTTGTACTGACCATCCTTCCTCTCATTATTTACGCCATTTTCAAATTGCCTTCTTATCGAAAAGGACCAGAGTCTGCCAACATAAGCATGACTACAAAAATGTAAGTTTAATTATTAAGTTTATTGTACGTAATATCTTTATGATACCTTATTTTAGTATAAATTTTTAAGCATTATCTTGATTGGAAACCATAATGGTAATATTTATAAATTAATGGGAGGGAAGCTAATTGGTCATCATGATAATGATGATTCACTTGCTGGGTATCTTAATGATATTTAAATTAATTCTTTATAATATATTTCCTTCCAGGTTGTTCCTTTATTACAAATTGACGTTTATTTGGGCTTTGGCGTTGTTTTCTGCCTGGGCAGCAAAGGATTATTTCAGATACTGGGGGTTTGTACCGCTCATTATACTGCAAGGATTCCTCGTGTTTATCGTGTATTTCTTCCGTAAGTCCCGATTACGTAATGGGAAAAACGGTAGAGTTCTTCTTAATGATACCACAAATGCCAACGACGACAGTCAGCAGTTCAATGAAGTCAGTATAAATAACAAGGAGGACATAGAAGCCAATGGAACCACAGACAATGTAAGCATAATGAATACTGAAAAATAACTTCAGAAATTCGTAATTTTTTCCCTCAGGAGAATAAGTGTGAAGCAAGCCATTAAAACTGTACTGGAATTATATAGAGACACTTTGTTCGTTAAGAATTTTGTTTTCTATAAAATCAATGGTCTGGTGTAAAATATTATATGGTACATTTTTATCATTCCTTGAATGATATTTACGAAACCTGATTTTTATCTTCCTTGTATCACAAACCATTCTTATTGTCTTAACTTATATTTATGACTTCGTATAACAAAAGCAATAGGTTTCCCGCCCTCCAAGGAAGGACATTATCGAATTTCGTAAACGGGTACTTAATGGTGCGCATATGCACAAATTTGAAATGTATTTTATTTGTAATAGTAATTGTAATAAATATAGATGTTCTATTTTCTTTATAAAACTGTTGTTTTTAAATTGAGATAAGAGAGTTTTTAAATATGCTTTTCCATGTTAAGTTGTTTAAATTAATTTCAATATCAAGACTTAGGGCTAAGACCCGTTTTATAAACTTTAAAAATAAGATTTTTGTGATTACTTCACAGGACTGTACAAATAGCAATTATACATAGGGGAAAAATAAGAAAAATTATTGACAGTTAATTTAATTATTATAATTTATATCAATCTAATAACATTCAATATTAATATGAGTAATAAAATGAGGTCCTCATTACTTAAACATTGTTAATGGGGTCCTGTATATCATTGAGGCCAGCGAGATCTTCGTATTTTTCATCTTGGGTCAAAACTTTGCTTCTAATTCAGGCGTCAGGCTGAAATTTTGGTCGATTATCGAGCTTGTCTGGAGGGCTACAATCTCAACGATTCGGGAATCATTTGCTGAATCATTGAATAACCCGTTCCCATAATGCACCTGACCCTCAAATCCCACAGTGGTTGAATGTATTGAATCTGTTGACTCGAGTACAATTCTGCACTTAGCACAGTCTTCCTCAAATGTTGCTTAGGAAAATATAAAGATTTACATACCTATGTAAAGCTGCATAATTTATCCTTCAAATGATACCAACCTATGTGCAGATAAATTTGGAAAATAAGCTCCCAAGCGTAGGCCAAATCGATTATATTGCGTACCGGTGTATTAATTTATATTTTGCTCCCTCTTTTCTTAGATACAATTTCTACTCAACTCCTACATGTATTGTTTCAATGTTACGCAAAAATTTATCTTAACAGCCTTCGACTCGCATGATTAATTTGATTCCTAAATAAGTGAGTCTTAATGTTGCAAAAACCATTCTTTCAAGTTGGTTTGGCTTTGAGTCGGTTGTGTCTGTTGGCCCCAGTGAAGTTTGATTACCATCTATGGTAAAGATTTGGAGGAGAAAGTGTAAGAACTAAACCCCTTTCTTCATCAACGATGGTGTTCTATTTGGTGATCCTGGTTATAGACTATTCCTTGTTTAGTATCTTCCACTGTAGAATAGATGTCTACAGAACGGCGAGGCTGATGTTTTCTATTCCTGTTTGCAGGCTTTCCAGAGACCCTGAATGGCTGTAGGACGGCGTCGAGTAAGGGCTCGTTTCAATATTCTAAATCCACAGAAATCCATCGGGGATATCATGAAAGGGTATAACGTGAATTCCAATTTCATCTTCCAAATCCAACATAAATTGAACGGTCGAGTTAGACGTATGGCTGGAGGCTTTGTCTCGATGTAGCCAAATTTTGCTTTTGTTCTGTCCATACAATGGGGGAATTTCCTCGTGGAAAATTGGAACATGCTGCTGATAGTAAAGGGAGTTAACCTTAGCCCTCCTGTCCACTCTTCGGACTATGAGCTTGCCGTCGTACGAGTATCGCGCAATCACCATAAATCCTTTTGAAAAACTTTCCTTACATTCCATGGACCATATTTGATATGATCTCTCTCCACACGGATGGTAGAAAAAACGCGCGAGGTTGTTGCAATCGTTGAGATAAACATAGGCTTCATCCAAAGTGACAACGTACTTCCATCGTTCTGCCTCAAGGTAAACCTCATAGTCTCCTACAGTTTTCTCAACGCAGGAAGAGTAACCCCATCTCCCTTTCTGCGACACATCCTAGCAGCAACTTATGAACACGACTTTTGTGACGCTTTTTCAGTTGCAAATCTTTGTTTATTTACGGTAGCCTGTGAAGTTCCTATAATACAAGGTATGTCAAAATGATGGACCCGATTTCAATAGCTTACTCTGTGAAATATAATGATGTACACATGGCACTATGAGACGTGCTACGAAAGGTAAACGTTCAAAGTTTACTTTAAAAATATCACATCACATCACTAATGCCGTTGAAGACTAATCACAGAATTGCTTACATGATAGTCAAGCATACAGAACGATCTCTGTTCTCCAGTCAACGCCATTTTGTTAACCGCTCGCTGCTGACCCTTAGCGGTAGAAAGTGAAAACACTGCCTGAAACACTGGAATTACACTTTAGAACTGAAATTGAGTCCATCATTTTGACTTGCCCTGTATTTGCGATCCGTCTTTGGGTTGCTGGATACGCTGCTTGACCTTTCGAATAATCTGTGGTGTTCGGCTTGTGGGAACTCAAGGATTTTATCAAGAGATTGCATAATGGTCTACTGTATATTGCTGTAATAATAAGAATGAAAAATACAGGTCTAGGAATAGCAATAGGTAGCGTCTTTATTGCTATTCCTAGACTTGTATTTTTCATTCCTATCAAGGATTTTGCCGTTTCTGGCCAGTTGGAGTTAACCCTTCCCGGGATTTTCCTCTTCCATTCAGTACTGCCGATATGCCTTTCTTCGAAACAAATTTCGTGTTTTACGTGCGCTAATTATAGCAGAATAGCTGTAATTAGTGTTGGAAAGTGCCATTTCCAGTAAGGTCCGATTTTTGGAGACATGTTTTCATGATATTTATTCCTTTCAAATGAAACACAACTATAGCATCATTTCACGCGCTTTCTGTCACGCGTACGTGTACGTGACCTCCAGCATTCACGCACTAAGTCGTTACCAAGGGCCGTAATCAACCTTCTGTATAAAGCGAGCTCTTTTGAGACAATATGATTTTCTGGAACTTTTTAAGCAAGTACACCAGTGCTGCTTATGTCACTTCTATTGGCAAAAGATTCATCACGGACATCGACTACGACTTGGTTTATGGGCTTTGTATATAGTGTTGGCTAAATGTATTGATCATCATCCCAAAATAGCCCAATTATAATTTGATATGTTCTATATTCAGTCACCTTCACCTGAAAAGGAAAGCTTTCACTTGAAAAGAAGATTCTTAAAGACCCATTTCATAATATTGATTTCTAAGCAGAGTAGACTGAGATTTGCCATATGAAAACAGATGAAAAATCCACATAACAAAAATTTACTCGTAGTATGTAAATATTTTACATTAAATTCACACAGAAATATGATAATAGATAAACAAGTTTATAAAGTGAAAATCCTTATGAAGTTTTTACTTTAAGGGATTACTTGTATTGAAAACAGGATATCATTATTCCATTTTTCAATTTCCCTGAGTATAGTATACCACGTTAACAATAAATACTTTAAAAAGAATATTAACATCTTTTTGTTTATAAATCTTTTGTTTTATAACTTATGGGACACATGTAATCGAGAACAACATTAGGATTAGAATAGTCATCAATTTCTTTAGCCAAAAGCCAATATCTCCTTCGCAGAAGATGAGCAGCCGATTTCGGTTGACGCTCACGTGTAAAGATTCCTTTTTTGTTGCCCACAACTCGATTAGTTGCTTTTAAAAAGAAAAAGAAATGTTTTAATTGTGCACGTTTCTGGAAATTCATAATGAATAAGATGCCCGTTACAAGTTTACCTTTCACCAAAGAATTCCATGACAGTGTGCGTTCTTAAATTATGTATGTGTGTGTGAAAATCTGAAGATATAAATTTATAGAAAAGTGTGCCAGGAAAAATTAAAAAGCAGCTATTCCAGAATGGAGAGCGAGTAGGAACTGAAAAATGAATTTACATTTCTAACAGAAAATGGAAAATAATCGTATTATCTACTGACTTTGTGATGTCATGAAATCAGCAAAATTCCAGATCATTTCCCCGTTAAGATATCCTTTCTCACGAAGCGCATCGAATCCTTTGAAGTATTCTGTTAGAAACGCCGTTTGAAAATCTTCGGTATAAATGAATGGTGGATCCTAAAATATTTTAAAGGTTTCATTACATATACGCAAATTATAATTAAACACTGAATCTTTGTAGTAAACGTACTCCACTAAATGATTAGGCTAATTGAAACCCTTAAAACAACATAAAACCATAAAAACAACACGCTGAAAGCATTAAAGAAAAATGGCTAGATTAGATTATGGAAGCTGTCATTTGTCGTAACAACTGAACATGCCGCTGTTCAAGCAGCTCAGCGACTTCTAAACATGTGTGCAATTAGGCCTAAATGTACGTGCCATAGGATGTAAGTTGAACTTGCCCAAATCAACAGTGGGTGATACTATACGTTGCTGCCCATAAGCCAAATAATAATACTGTTACTGAAAACGTCATCTCGCCCGGCTCAAGAAAAGACCTTACCGTGTGGCAAATATAACATTGGAGTGAGGTGATGTGGAGCGACAAGTCAGGCTACACTCTTTTCTATTCAGATAGTCAAAATACGTGTGGCTTGAGGTAGGAAGAACGATATCTACCATCTTTATCAGTCTTGATTCCATGTTTGATTATGGTAAACTGGTTGGGTCCAATAAAGCTTGGACAAATTATATGCTTTCTAAACTGTGGCATCAGTTCAGTGAAATGTCAATTTTCTATTAACAAGATATTGCACCTTGCACAAAGCTCGAGCTATTTTCAAAAATTTTTGGATTGGCCAGCTCAAAGCCCTAACTCAGCCCAAAAGAAAATTAGAACGTCGAAGGCGAACATGTGATAAACATTCAAAAACTCATCTTCATCTGCTCAAAGATTCTAAGAAGGGCAAACATACCAGTAACCTGCTTTTAGACATTGCATGCTAAACACTCTCCGGGTTGTCATTACAGTAAAGGATAACATCAATAAATATTTGATATACTGTATTGTAAATAAAGAATGTGCTCACTACAACAGCTGTCTGGTTTCAAATGACCATTCGGATTATTTCCCCATTAATGTGATCTTTTTTTTTTGAATATTTCTTCATTAAAAAGCAGCGGCTTAATGACAATTTTGCAAAATCTTTTAATAAGGAAAATTACAGAAAATTTTTATAAATTTTTATTTTTATTAAATCTCTAACTTCAAGGAATAAAATTATTATTACCATATGAAGTCCAGAAACAGTATCGGCCCCATATTCAGTAACAAGAAGTGGCTTGTTATATCTTTCTTTCCACGACGTGAACTCATTGATCACTTGTTGTTTAATCAATTCCAAATGGCCCGTATCAGAATACCAACCAAAATAACGATTGACGCCTATGATATCCACATATGGTGCCTGTAATAGAAGTTTAAAAAATCACAAACTATTATGTGAATTACTAATAGATAAAAACTATAAATGAATTAGTAATAGATAAAATCAATCGTCTCAACGCTTTATTATGAAACTAACGAGTTTTAATTCAATGATAGGAAAAAATTAATTAGTAGAACATATTCTGCAAAACTTACTGCTTTATCTTGATTTATGTCGACAGCCAATACTAAGGTTACAGGACGAGTTGGATCTAATTGTTTCACAAAATTAACAATTTTTCTATAATAGCAAGAACAAATAACATTTGAATATATTTGACCCTTTCATCTTTTTATATAGAAATAATGCATGTCCCAAATTTATTGAATTATTATAAGTTATAACCTGCATAAAAAGAGTAAAAAAGTATGCATTTCTTACTGAAAATATGGTCCAGCTGCAGTCTTTTGCGTTCTCGCTTCATTTCCTACTGACCACATAACGACTGATGGGCGATTTTTATCTCGCTGAATAAGTTCGTGCATTACTACCTTGTGGCGTTCTAGAAGGCCATCGTCAAAATTACTAAAAAAAAACAAAAAAAAACATCATAATGTAAATATTATTTTGAAATCTACTGAGGCATGGATAAGTGAATAGAAGTAATATATGAAAAAGGCTTACTCCAAATCTACTGCTGGGCATTCGTCAATCACAACTATTCCTTCTTCATCTGCCCGATCGAGTATTTCTTCCGCGTATGGGTAATGAGATGTGCGGAATGCATTAGCTCCAATCCATTTCATCAAATTAAAATCTTTAATAATCAGCGGAAGATCCAAGCCTTTCCCTCGAATCTAGAGAGAGATATTAAAATAAAACAAAAAAAAAATTGGGAAATTTTACGAATAAGATAGCTCACTTGGCCTGAATAATCGCTGAAGAAAAAGCGAATAAAAAGTAAATTTGTTATAAAAATTGAGAAATTTGAATTAACAAATGATACCTTTATTATGATTGATTTTGAATTCATAAAGGCCAAAAAGTTAGAATAATCAAAAGATTTTTTTACAATTTGCAAGCTGTAATGAAATTTTTGAATAGAATAATTTTACATATTTTGGGACTGAAATATATAACACTAATAAACTTCTTGTGACTGGACAATGGTGTTGAAGAAATACTTAAGCGCCAATCTTTTGATTATTCTAACTTATTTTTAAATTTTAATAAATCAAATATAAAGTAATCATAATAAATCTTCATTTTTTTATGAATTTGTTTTTGTTTACATTACCTAGTTGAAGTGCCAAATTTCCTATTTTTTTTTTTTTTATCACATTGCTGACTTTATCGTTTGATTATCAGTGAATTTGTTAATAAATTCAGATATATTTATTAATAAATATACAATCTACGGTATTGAGTTTTCCTCGATGGCTCCTTTGGGCGCTTCTAAGTATAACAGAAAAAAAAAATATGCTTGCTTACCCACAAAGCATTTCAGAAATCATTTTTGTTCTCATGCCGACCTATAAACTGTGTGGAATTCAGCTTAATAATCTATAGAAAACATATTTCTTTCTCTTTTTTTCTTACGGTCTATAAAAAATTCATTTTATTTTAATTCCTACTTTTTTTTTAAATATACTTTCAAATGGAAGCCCAGTTTAGTGTTTAAATTCTCCTCTTCATTTACAGTAGAAGGTTGAGCTTTATTAATCTGTTTATTAAATAAATCCATTAAAAATAAAAGAAAAATGCAAAAAAAAAAAAGCATTTAAAACACAGCAAATACATGCTCGTTACTATTTTACTGCAGAAATAAAAAACATATGTGTCAGAAGTGGGATTCGAACCCACGCCCACATTCGTGGACCAGAATTCACATCCTACGATAATCGCAGGAAAGCTACTGCTTGAGTCTGGCGCCTTAGACCGCTCGGCCATCCTGACAACTGCAGTTTTACGGAACCATTAGTGGCTACGTAATATTACCCGATTAGTTAATCCCAAGGTTATTCTAGATTACCTTGAGTTAATCCTAATTAATTAGTAATGAAATGCACCATATTGTTTTATTTCTCTTACGATGTAGTTTTATTATAGGCGAGAAGATATAGAGCATTATTAATTAACTAGAATTCTACCCGTCCCATGACGGGTGTCAACCGTGCAGGTTGAAGGGTAAAGAAATGAAAGTGGAGCATCAATGGTTTTCAAAACTTATATTCTGCAACAATATACTGTTCATCTGCATATAAAAAATCAACACTATACTCCATCCAACGAAAGAAAAACTGGGCGTGTCTAATTAAATTTCCGATTTCAGTTGTTAGACATTGTTGCTAAGTTAAATTAACAATGTTTAACAATTGAAACTGGAAATTTAACTTGAACCCCCAGTTTTTCTTTCGTTGGACAGAGTATAAATATTTTTCAGTTTATTTATTTAATTAATAACAATGACGGAGTAATGTCTTGCAACAACAATACCTGGCTTTGGACGGATTGTTGAAACTTTCTTTGTTGGCCTCGGACAGACGCCTCAGACAGAGCGTGACCACCGAGAGAGAATTATCGAGAATTATAGACAACGAAAGATGGAATAGGCGTGTCCAGTTAAACTTCTTATTTCAATTATTAGACATTGTTGAATCTACTTTGGCAACAATGTCTAATAATTGAAATCGGAAGTTTAACTGGACACACCCACTCCAGCTTTCGTTGGATAGATTATAGAAGATTAATCAACAATTAATGAATGTATAGGGTGAGTCAAAAGTCACTGGACATACATGTACCTGTATTTCGGAAATGGTGTGTAAAATAAACGATGTATGTAAATTTCTCATGCTCAACGAAAGCTACATGGAGGCCGAAATTTTCATATACGAATAAATGAATCTCACTGTGAACAAGTTGTGTCCGACTTCTTTAGACTATTACTTGATGGAAGTATGTATCCACAGCTTATAAGGTAATCCGTTTTCTCTTTTTATTTATTTATTTATTTATTTATTACTTTATTTATCCCGTATCAATAAATGTAATTGGTGTTAGATTAAGGATAACTCGACGGTCGATACAACTTTATTTAAATCGAAAGATTAGCGCATTAATAACATCATGGTATACTTAAAATTTTTAATTCGAATATCTTAAGTGCGTGTAAAAACCAAAATTCCGAACGCAATTTCTAATAGCGGGGCGTTCATCTTACAAGTGGATCGCACGGACTTGTAATCACGGATTTGGTTGAAATTTTAGGAGGTCAATCTACAACATTAAAATACCTTCTATGTAAAAGGATTTAAATCAATGGCCTTTCGTTTCGGTGAAAAAAATAAAATATTTCGTTTATTATTTTAGTGCTAGATAAACCAAGTGCTATAACTTAACAGCGGTGGCGCAGTGGTTAATGTCAAATTCTGTGAATTTACTGGTCTGGGTTCGATTCCTGTAGTATTGAAAATTTTTTCCCTTTTTTTTTTTCATTTTTTTTGTGTTTTTCGCCATTATTATTTATGTGCACTTTGCAGGTCAAAAAAATTTGCAAAATGTGTTGTTTAATATTTTCATGGACTGTCATTGCCGTGGCGTGTGAAATGAAAGAGAAACGATAAAGATCTATTCGCACTATCGACGGTCTATGCGCAATAGTCACTGTCACTGCCACATCACATATCGCCAATATTTTCACAATCTTTGAAAATATTGTACAACGCATTTTGCATTTTTTTTTTGACCTGTGACATTACTTATGCAAAGTGCACACCAAAAATAATGGCGAAAAACACACCCAAAAAAATTCTTTTAAAAATGTAAAAATAATGGAAAAAATGAAAAAAAAAATTTCAATACTACAGGAATCCACAGAATCTAACGTTAACCACTGCGCCACCGCTGTTAAGTTGTATACCTTTCTTCCCACTTGACTTATCTGGCACTACAATAATAAACGTCAAATATTTTATTTTTTTCTCCGAAAAACGAAAGGCCATTGATTCAAATTTTTTTACACAGATGGTATAATAATGTTGTAGATTGACCTCCGAAAATTTCAACCAAATCCGTGATTGCATGTCCGTGCAGGATTATCCCTTGTTACTGACGTCAATGGAGTCATGATTTTGCTTGATAGTCTATGAATCATCCGCGCAGGATTAATCATCATCAATACATAGTGAATTAATTATTTTTATTTTATTTATTTATTTTATTTAACCCCTACCAGTAGGAGATTGGTAAAAGTGTATAAAATTTGGGACCCACGTTCAGAGTGTGACTGATGTGAGTCAGAAACAAAGACTGAGTACTTTTGGCGGAAAAGGAGACCATCACAGGAAGGAAGAAAATGGGAGAGATAAGAATATTTAATAGATTTAATAACTTGATGTTCTCCTGTTTTTTTTAAATCCAAATACAGTAAATATTGCTGAACCGTCTATTATTGGAAGAAGGCCTAGCTACCAGAAATTATAACGCATAAAAGCTCTGACACATATGATATTGAACGTCTATAGATTTGCAAAGAGAATATGTGAAATAATAGATTTGTGTAGTCAAACAAAAAAACAACTTGGTAGCAACTTGGTGTATTCAAAGTTCCAATAAAACAAATCATCAATAAGGGAAAAGTGTTGCATTACTTTTCTATATATTTTATGAACTAACCCATTTAGATTGTAATGAAAGTCCTACTTACATTTGAGTCTTCATGCTTGCCAAAGCCGCGAAAGTAGAAAATTTTACCGTTGATAAGAAATGTTGAATTATCCCAAGTAACTGTTCTAATACCAACTTTAAGGCGATACACATCTGCCATGGCCCCATTTGTATCCAACTGAATCTAAAAATACAGTACGCCCATTATATTGATTTTCGACTGAAAATAATAGATGCAAATTGAAGATTACCTTTAACGTGTATAGATAACCGGGTGTTGTAGACAGTGTATAAGGCCACCACAAGTGAGCATCAGGTACAATAAGCTTACCACTACAACCTTCAATTGAAGCTCTTGAAATGTCTTCCTTGTCAACCGCGGCCACACAGCAGGCGGTGCTTATATTTTGCGCTTTTATCTTAATATCATAATATATAACACCTAATAAATATTAAATAAAAAAATTAATTCTTATTTTTTAAAACATTCTTATAAAAATTCAATAAAATTACCGTAAGTATTATTGAAAATATCAGTAGAGACAGTAATGCCATCAATGTAATTCTTAGGTGTGGTGTATAGAATTACCGAGCGATGAATTCCAGCATAATTGAAGAAATCAAAGGTGTAAGTTTGTGTAAAGTATCCAGGGGGATATCTAAATACGTAATACACTTTCTTTAAAGAAGTTAACTATATTTACAATGATTTTAAGCTTATACAAAAATGGCTTCGAAGATCTTATATGTTACAAATACATAAGGTTTTACAATTAAATAATACATACTTGGATAAATTTTTCTGAAAGATAACTTGCCCTTGAGGAATAGTTTCGGATGTAAGTGTATTATTAATGACAACTGTGATTAAATTAACAGACGAGAATTTAAGATATTCTGTGATCTCTTTCTCAAAAGGTAGATGCCCGCCTTCATGTTTCATTACGGCGATTCCATTTAGCCACTGGAAGCAATGAAAATGATCAAAATTCCTAAGTACAGTGTTATCATTTAACAATTTCTAGTGTTATAAAAAGGAACGAAGTTTTGTATATTAAACTCGTATAAGTATTTGCTTACAATTTTTGTGTAATGATGAGCACTTCCTATCCGTAGAACAATTCTGCGATTTTCTGCATTCCAGGAAAGAGGAACGAAGAATTGTCGATCGTACCAGGCCCATCCGACATGGTCTCTGATGGAACTGTTTTGTGTTATATCGTTATAACTTGAAGGAACTGGCATTGGTATAACATCTCCTGTCTAGAGAAATTAAAATAATAAGTGAAACACAGAAGTTTTGGGCAGAAGTTACAGGAAAATAAGATCTGAAATTAAAAGCATTTTTTTTCCAAAATACTTACCTCTGATAGTGGTCTTAAAAACCATTTTTCTTCAAATCCAATATTTTGGTTTAGTCGAGGAACTATTCTAAAATTCCATATACCATTTAAGCTTTTAGTTTCTCTCGATTCCGAATCTTGAGGGAATAGAATTCCATACGTATCCCAAATTTCGATTAGCATGAAAGAAAAGAGAAGCCTTTCTTTTTGCGTAAAATAACACATTTTCTAAAAATGAAAATAATTAATGAAAAAAAAATTAAAAACACTGCTTAAATGAAAGGCCAGGCCCAGAAATAGGGCTTTAAATTATACGAAAACTTAGCTATACATATTGGTGATGAAGAGAGCCGATTTCTGAATTTCTACATGATTTCAGAGATCAAGGAGGCCGTATAATATAGCACACATGCAAGTTTCTATATACACTCACTCACCAAAAGTCATGGCACACATGCCTAATAACGTGTTGGGTCCCCTCTGGCGAGGATAACGACGGCCCCCCGTCGTGGAAGAGAGTCTACCAGTCCCGAACACATACATGGGATTGCAATCTGGTGAACGTGGAGGCCAAATCATTGCCGTGAAGTCGGTAGCATGCTCCTCCAGCCACTGCCGTGTCATAAGGGCCGTGTGTGGAGGCGCATTATCTTGCTGGAAAATACCGTCGCCCGCGGTGTAAAAACAGTTCATGAAGGGGTGCAGGTGGTCCCCAAGCAGATCGATGTAGAAAGTAGCACGCAGAGTGGATGTCAGATGCACTAATGGACCGATTGCATGCCACGAGAAAACACCCAGACCAGTATGGTGCCTCCGCCTGCAAGCGGGGTCTATGGCTTCGTGTGACCTGCGCTAGACACGGACACGACCATCGGCCCGATACATCTGAAACCGTGAATCGTCGGACCAGGCAAACCTTCGCCAGTCCTCAGCGGTCCAATGTTGATATTGGTTGGCCCAGGCTAGGCGTTCCCGACGATGTGCAGCTGTCAAGAGTGTCCTGCTGCTCCCAAAGCTTGCAGCTGCCAAGATTCGCCGAATTGTCGTCACGGACACAGTTGTGGGACGTCCCTGGTTGTATCTCATGGTGATTTGGCCCGCTGTCACCCTTCGGTCAGCAGTTGAAAGCCGGGTGACCCAGCGAACACCTCTGGCATCAATGAGACGTGGGCTGTCCGACATGGGTTGTAACCCGTCGTTGGGTGTACTCTCGATAGACCCTTGCAGCGGTTGTGCGAGAAAATTGCAAGGTGTTGGCTACATCTAATATTGAGGCACCCATCCGTCTGGCACCAACAATCATCCTCCGTTCAAATACGGATAGCTCACGGCGTGCTGCCATTTCTGCAGCTAGTTTTGCTTACAGTGATTGTGTGATATCAAGAAGTCCTGTGCACCTGCATTCCGAGAATGGAAGCAGCGGGATCTGTCTCATTACGGACAGGGAACCTGATTGGAGGGATATGCCGTGACTTTTGGTGAGTGAGTGTATATCTTCGCTCATTTGAATGGCACTTCCGAATCGGCTGTGTATGAGCCCCCAGGGTATGTGGCAAGGTGTGCGCAAAGAGCTAGCACGAAGTGGGATCCTATTCTGGAGTGACAGGCGAATTATTTGGCTGGTTCGATGATTTTGTTTTCTCAAAGTGGTACTCTACCATGGCCTAGTCCATTTCACTCACTGTTTGACAAGCTTGGCTTCTAAAACTGCCCTTTCACATTCCCCATTCATTAAATCTCAGAAAGAAATCAGGCTCAAAGATTGCAGATGCACGTACATAAGGACTTACAGGAATGCCGTTTCGGAGGAGTTAGCTGCACAAAAGTGGTCACATACATACATACTGTAAAGTGAATCGTTCCTGCACGTGCGTGGCCGACAGTCTGTGACCGCGCGCTTTATGACGTCGCTCCAGCCCAAGATTGTCATGAATTATACTGGAGACTGTTGCCTGTGAAATACCTTTCCTTTGGGCTAGACTTCTCTATGTGGGGGAATTTTCTTTCAGCACTTTAGACCGGATTTCTCGCACCACCTGAGCTGGGTGTGTTGGCTGGGGCTTGTTTCTGGTCTGCTTCTCTGCTCGTCCACTTTCATTAGATGGTCGCAATTTGTTCTTTTTGATTATTCGACCCACAGTAGCTTTGGATACCACAATACCATTTCGTTTGCATAATTCCACAATGCACGAAAGACTGAAGTTAGCGTCGGAAAGGCCAAACCTATACCCTTTCCAAAAAGCTGTGATTTTGGAAGCCATGTTTCAGCACGAAATGTCCCAAATAACAGCAACAATTGTATACAAAGCTAATCCAAATGAATAGTGGACGAGTCAAGCAAATCACGCGGCGTTTAAAGTCGTCTCATTTTATCTGAATCAACCCTCCGTAGTATTGTATGGCCCTGTCTCCATTAACTATATTAACGTCTATTCTTTTGGATCTTAATTCCAAGTATTGTTAATTGTAGCGTTCCTTTTATTATCTCCTCCCCTAAGGGTTTATTACTATAGCGTAAACTCATCTAGTAATGACCTGTCTGATTGAAAGTCGCTAATTGGAAAACGAATGCGTTTTTCAAAAATACACTAAAAAGTCGCAGGCGCCTGACAAACGCTAAAGAGACGCTAAATGGAAAACGGGCTTTACTCTTTACTGGGTCTTTTAGTGGGCTCCAGTCCCGTTAGTATGCGTTCAGTCATACGTGAGTCGCCTCGGCCAACTCCTGTTTTGAGGATGTTTCCACTTTTCGTCAATGAAGAAAAATTTTGTATAACTTCCTTTATTGCTAATTTTAGAGCGAGCGCTCCTTGTGTAACATTCGTTTTTTTATTGTAATTCCCTTTATTTATATTGAAATGTTTCTTACAAATAAACGAGATTTATTTGGACATTGGCGTTAGAGTATTCGGGTTAAGCAATCTACTTGGCTTTTTACTTGCGAGTATTGAAGATAAGTAGACTCGGGTATTATAAGAACTTGCATTGAAGCAATAGGTGTTAGGTCGGGAGCTTTAACCTTCTAAAGTTTGTACGGTTGAAAGACACAGACTCCGGTGGGAGGTTAATCTTCCTTTTCCACCTTTTACCGGGTGTTGATAAAAACATGCAGATTTTTTTTTTTTGGTAGCAACAATTTAACGTCCAGTGAATTGTCCATTTAGATGAATTACATCAAATACACGATTTCTCATGGACTTTACGAGGGATTGGTACGTTTTTTGAGGAATGTTTTCCCAAGCTTGTTGAATGGCTTGTTGCAATTCAGCAACTGATGAATACTGCTTTCCATTCTTGTAAACATCCTTAACCATTATATTCCAAAGGTTTTCAATGGGTTTTAGGTCTGGGCCAAGTGCAGGCCAGTCTAGCAAGTCAATGTTCTTGTCTTTAAACCAGCCTAACGTCGACTTGGAAACGTCGACTTGGAATACGAAATGTTGGCCAGTTATTGTTGTTGCATGTGTGTAGAGATAAGTGTTTAACATTGCTTGATAACTTTCAGAGTTCATTCGCCTTTTGATTACCGCCAAATTTGTTTTTCCAATATGAGAAAAACCATCCCATACCATTACAGAATTGCCTTCTTGCACTCTTTTAGAGAAAGTACTTGTTTCACCTCGTATATCCTGCCAATAGTATTTCTGACCGTCCGGACCATCCAAGTTAAACTTTTTTTTCGTCACTAAAAATGCACTTTCCCACTCCTTATCAAATGTCATATACTTCCTAGCCCATCCTAATCGGGCTTGTTTATGTCGTGGTTGCAGATAAGGTTGGCACTTCATTTTCACGAACTTTGCATTGCCAGAATCATGCAAAATCCTTAGAACGGTAGACTTTGATGCTTTTCCTTGCAGTTCCATTGAGATTTGGCGACTTGATAAATGATCCTTTGTTGCCATCTTAAAGATTCGTCTGTTTTCTCTGGATGTAATTTTGGTTCTCCTTCTCGAATTTTGTTTCCCTTTGGCTGAATGTTTTCCATTGATGTATCTACTAATTGTAGACTTGTTTATACTTAATCGACGGCTCATTTCGCTTTGTGACACTCCTTCATTAGTCCATGCATCAATTTGACCTTTTACCCTATCAGTCGGGTCATTTATGCCACCCATATTGAAACAAGCACTTCTAATTGATGTGCAATAAATAGCATTCCCGGTGAAAATTCTGTAAGCAAATATTCTGCTCGTTAACTTCTAATTTATCTGTTCTATCTACCCTCCTTACCCCTGGTTGCTAATATTTCGGTCCAGCTGCTCAGAGAAAAATTTGAATAACTGATACAAAAATAATGGGGAAGTTGCATGAAAATTTTAAATTATTGTTTTCTATAGTATTAGTTATCAATATCAAGGAATAGTAATTCGTTTGTGAAAAAAATTTATAGTTATTTTTAAAAAAAATGTTAAAGTTGACACCACAAGAAAACCACCGGACCCCGATGATCATGTGACTTTTGAGTGTCATAGCCTGTGAGTTGAGGCACAGCCTTCTAGAAACTACCAGGCCTGAACATGGAAAAGATAAAACACTCTTACGTTGAACTGGTAGTGCTATTACAGAAGTTAGTTCGATGTCACAATCTTAGTGCTTCAACAATACATTATTGACGTCATGTTCAAGCCTGGTAGTTTTTAGGAGGCCATGGTTGAGGCTAACGAGAAATACAGGCTCCGGCACTGAAAAGTCACCTGACCAAGACAGGTATATTAAAAATGTAACTTTCATTGTTTCCATCTTGTATTATAACAATCAGTGTTTTTTCCTTTGTTGGAAACAATGAAGGTTGGATTGTTAATAGAGCTATCTTGGTCAGGTGACCTTTCAGTGCCGGAGCTTGTATTTTTCGTTGGCCTCGCTGTGAGTCAAAGCCAACTAGAAAGACAGGTCGGGGCACTTAAAAGTCACATGACCAAGATAGATCGAGCAACAATCCAATCTTCATTGTTTCCAACAAACGAAAAAACACTGATTGTTGAAATGCAAGCTAGAAACAATGAAGGTTGGATTGTTGCTCATCTACTCTGATCATGTGACTTTTGAGTGCCCCGGCCTGTGTTTTTTCGTGGCTACGCTGTGAGTAATATGATGTCACTTGCCTGCTCCCCGAGGCCAACGAGAGACAGGCCAGGGCACTCAAAAGTCACATGATCATCGGGGTCCGGGCGACAATCCATCCTTCATTGTTTTCAACAAACGAAGAAATACTGATTGTTAAAATCCAAGATGGAGACAATGCAAAATGAATTGTTGGCCGGATCCCGATGATTATGTGACTTTTGAGTGCCCTGGCCTGTCTCTCGTTGGCCTCGCCTACTCCTAACTATCAACGACAATGATTAAAGCCTTGAAATTGAGCTCACGTACACATAAAATCATTGCGCTTGATGGAAAGTGACGTCAGATATCGTTTTCGTTGGGAGGCGTGGTATCACGTTTTTAGCGCTAATTTTAATAGGTTTCTTTAATATTTCTAATAAATTTAACTACGATTTCGTATTCAGCATAACACAATCTGTACGAAACAGTGCTTTAATTTGTAAAAAAAATTCCATGCAACTTCCCCATAGAAAGTGCTAATATTTTGTCCAATTATTTATTTTGTCGTATACATTTGCTATGAATTTTTTCAAGCACTTTCGTTTGTCGACAACGAAAAAAAAAGTATTTTTCAGAAGTTGTTAATTATTTGGTCCGCATCTTACTTCCTAGAAGCAAAGAATAAACTCTACAATAATACAAATGTCATGAAAGTTTAGACGTTTTTCGCTCATTTCATTAAAAATATACACAGGAATGGTCTCTTTATTCCAAGTATCCAACTGATGATTTGGATTTTAAGAATGTTATAGGCTGGAAAAAAGACAATTAATAAAGCAGGAATCTGACAAGCTATTGACAAATTATATGGGACAGGACTGTCGAGAAATATGAAAGACACTACATAAAAATAACATTCGACCTTGCGATCAACGAATTAAGAAAACTGGCAGCTTCATGGACTCAAAACGTTCCGGTTGCAACCAAACTTCAAGTTCGTCCTTCATTTCAACGGATTTGACAAGTTTATTATATGCGGTTCTATCACTTTACGGTTACACTGTAATCAGACACGAAAGACTACAATAGCCCTGATGGTCAATCTCTTAAAAAAGAACCGAATAAAGTAATGCACGTAAGATGTCAGATCTTGTCAAACAAACAATATATGCGTCATGCCTCATGAAATGCATATAAATACAACTTTTCTACCAAATATGCATTATTATCGTTATTCAAAGGTATCATCATAAAAGATTATTATTATTCGACGATCTTGTATATTTACAAGGCAATCGGAGAAAAAAACTCACATTCAGGCCATGTTTTATTTACCGAATGTAAGTTTAATTCACAATATTATGCCCACCTGCAGGAAGTTAACAACTGTAAAGGTATAAATTCTCCTCTCGCTATCCAAACGGATAGAAGCAAGAAAAGCGAGAGATGATTGAACAACAGTTGCATTCAAATAAATAATTAACCTGTGATTACTGTTAATTAAAATATTGTTCTTCATTACCTGTTTATGTCTAATTGAACCGATGAGTTAACTACTTCAAGTCTGAACTTCTGAATAATTTTCAACACATCTTTCTTATTGGACTGTTATCACACGCATGTGCTATATTTGAGAATCGATTGATGTCTATTTTCGTGTTTTTTTTTTGTCATCAGGTGATTTCCCATAGTTCAGAGCGAAGATGAGAAGGGAACGTCCATGTATTCAAGGGAATTAATTCTTTATGAAAACTGGTTCTTCTGAGCTAACAAATCTTACTTTTTTGATTCTGGACAAATTTACGTTATCTCAATTCACAACAAGTTAGCAAGAGAATTAAAACAAAAATTAAAATAGATTTTACACTAATTCGCTGATTTAGCAAAAGTTCTGAAAACCTTGAAAAACTTTTTCCACTTATTTCAGGTACAAGAGATAATATTCAACCAGATCTCTGCGATTGATCTTTATTTATCCCCTTTTGAAATGAACCCTGCAATCGGGACTCCTCTTTGCTTATGTATGTCATTGCGTTTAATAGAAGGTGTTGAATATGGAATATCTTATTTTATGACTCCTATTCAATAGGAGTTTTATCATGTAGACCTATTATATGATAAACGCCATTTTCCCGGATGCAATTGATGATTACAGAAATGTTATTTCCGTTCGGTATGAAATTGATTCCAGAACAAAAGAATCAATCAGGTAGGCGTTCCTTTATTTATGATTTTGCTGTAAGGATTTTTTTTAATTTAAAAAAAAAAGTCAAATAATTAATATCAATTCAATAAATATTTTTAAGATGGATTATTTAGTAAAGGTGCTTCACTGTAATTAATTTAATTCTTATTATTTAATTAAATTCTGCTGTAATTTCAACGTGTTATATCAATTGCTTACTTATAATAATTGCATTTACTTATCTTCTAAAATATTTTACATGTGATAAACTGAAAGAAGGTTTATATTTGGCCTTTATTATTTATTTAAGCTATATCATAATATCATTTACTCTTCTAAATTTCTTAATTATGTCGAATTACGTGTACCCAAGCCCAATTCCCGAAACAATGAAATTTTTTATTTACTCTTACTAAAGAAAACAATTGTAAATAATTTACCTTTCTATAATATCCAATCTGATTGATATTAATGCAATGAATTATAACCAATTCCAAAAACTTATTATTGAAAATATTTCACCCATTCTGTAATTTTTGACTATTTTTTTCTAATTACAATTTTATCTTATTGATATTTTTATTTTACCTTATAGTTATTGTAATTCCTTAGCTGTAAGCTGTTGCTGGGCACTCACCCTGTTGCTTACAATTTTAAATAAAATTAAAATTAAGCTGTTAAATAGACATTTTCAAAGCTGCTTTTCTCCTAAATAAATCTTCATATTGGACTTGTATCCTAATAACAGAAAACCACCTAGATATTTTAAGTGCTTGAATGAAAAGAGATACATAGTATTTGCTTGATACAAAGAAAATGACTTTTATTCTCATTTTATTATATACAACGAGATTATTTTAAGCTGAAAAGAACAACTTCGCTTGTTTAATGGATAATATTTATTATAGATGATTCTTCTTCTATGTGTTCTTTTACTGTGTTGCAAAATAGTAGAAACTTTATGAGATTCCTATGGAAATGGATATTTTATTTGCAAGTATGGAACTTCATGAAATTTACAGATATTGATTTTGGGTATGTAAACGTTGTCTCTATAAAGCATGAAAATGCATATTTTGTCCTTTTGTGCATATTCTCTGAATTAGAGCTTATAAATGCTTATTTTTGTCCATTTCTTATTAGCAGTTTTTTTTTTAATCTGACCCTGTTGTTATGTAAAAACAAAAAAGCTATTTCTGAGAATCTGGTGGAATTCCAGAACTTTTGGGGAATTTCAGAGAGAAATGTATTTTTAACAAGCAGACAAAATTTTACTTCAGAAAATTTAGAAATGTTTTTAAAAGCATATTGTGCAGCAAACACCCTTAATAAATGATTTTTTGAATAGTCACTTTCTTGTTCTAAATTAATTAAAAAACACTTCCATTATTCTAAAAAAAACATAAATTTTAATGCACATTTTAGTGCATATTTCCATTATTTTTAATGCTTATTTGAATGCATATTTTGTTGTTTATTAGTGCCCCCTATTTATGAGAAAGTTAGTGTAAATTTTTATCAATAGATGGCACTATGATAGTTTTTAGGCACTCCATCTCTCTATTCTATTATATTCCTAGCCAGTTTCTGCGTTACCAGTGTAAAAATCCTGCGCACTCCACTAAAATAAAAATATTAAAAGAAATAATAATAAACTAGTCTTTTTAAACCTAGATGCTGTTATAACCGGTTCAGTTTGATTGGGGCAAATTGAACAAAATATTCGCTATTTTATATGTATCGGGATAAATAACAAAAATCGGAACTTTACGGATAAAATAGGCTGACCTTAGTAAATCACACTTTGAAAATCATTTCAAGATCGATTATGGCCTTAAGGGAATTTTTTGGGGGGAACTTTCTTATTTTTCGCTGGGAATACGAATTTGCAATCAAAAGTGTCGTGTTTCCACAAAAGAATTTTTTTTTTTTTTCCACAAAAATAGAATGTTCAGAATTAAAAAAAATAATAGTTCTAAACTAAAGTCCAGGGAGATCTATGAAACCAGCCGATGATAATCTAGAAAGCTTTTCAATGTTATTGAATTCGAACCGAAGAATGTTTTTTGGCCTTCCTGTATTATTTGGAAAGCTGCCTTCAAAATTCAAATTTTTGTTTTCGTTTAGATTTAGTTCTTACATCAGTTGTGTGCTGCAGTTGCCTCTGGCGAAGTTTTGCAAGAAAGATGGATTTTGAATTGAGTAAAACTGAAAGATGGACTTTATTAATATTTTGATTTTCACACTGACAACGAGGTATTAAGGGCACCGTTTGAGGTCAATGGAAACCAACTACCGGTTTCTCATATATTTTAAAGAGCCACACCATGGTGACATAGTATTAAATTTGTTGCAAAACAAGAAGCAATCATCATATAAAATAGGATCAAAATGGCTGCCTGTAGCCAGTTGTTTATACTTTCTTTTTATAGTCCTTTACGAGGCATTGTTGAACAGCGACGTCATGGAGTTCAAGAGAAAACAGTTGGGTTCCGAAACAAATCCAAATTATCGTCGGCTGTCTTTATATTGTGAACCTTTAGTTTTGAACCTTTTTTTTTTTATTTTGAAAAATTTAGTGTTGCTTAAAATATAAAATTCTTCAATGATTATCTAGGATAAACACAACATTTCAATGATGAATAGTATTGTGCTTCATTCAAAAAGTTCTACTCGAG
>JAHWFO010020125.1:406108-432382 GCA_023313115.1 Rhysida immarginata
TAAGATAATCATCAATGTTTAAATTAATAAATTGCATGTGCCATCGGTTAAATAATCTTATTAACACTTTTAATTTGTTTATTTTAGTTCAAGCCTTTTTATATCTTCTTGTGACGAACAAAATGAATGCAGAATTTCAGTTAATAATTTTTGCAATAATTGCACTCGTATCTGGCTGCGATGGAGAAAATCGTGTTCCAGAAAGAAGGCAATAGTTTTTTTTTTGTAGAATTCTATTTTATCAACTCAGGGAATAAATACTTCTGTATTGTCTTAGATCTCCTATTTGATCCTGGCATTTTTTTTTCTTTTATAATTTGCAGCTGCATCCAACAAGGGGAAACGTGCAACATTTGGGAAGGTGGATGCTGTGAAAATCTCTGGTGTCTCGGCTGTGGGCGTTACACCAATCCACATGCATGCACTTGTAGAACCTTCGAGTATTTTTACCCTAAAACATTATGATTTTTAAACATACTTAATTCAAAATTTCTTTTTTATATTGTGATATAAAAGTTTGAAAATCTCTTCAATTAAAATATGAAATGCAAAGAAAAATAATTTTATTCTAATAATATTAAAAAGTTTTCATTGGTTTCTCATAAAGTAATACCCCATATTTATTTTCTGTTAAAATGCAGATAGGAAAGCGAAATTTTCATGCTGCGAATTTGAAGTTTCCTGGCTCCCTCTGAATTTCAAATGCAATGCGCGGGTCGATTCACGCAATAAGGATATGGTGATAGATGCTTCTATTTGTTTCGCGCTGGCGTAAGACCATACTACTGAGGGGGAATATGTGGATAAATAAATGTGAAAAGGAAATATTCAAAGGAAAAACTTTCTCAACAACTTTTTTATAATCAGTCATAGTGAAAGCCAATGGTTAGACTGCAATCACTATACAATTATAAATCTGGTTTCTTGCCTATTTCAGTGTATTTCATGTGGAATTTATTCTGGTAGGGTGAGCTTCGTGAAAGAACTGCTTTCGTCCCACCCGAAGAAATATACATTTCACTGTTCGATTGTCGATTATCTTCACATTCGGTATCATCTTAATCAATTAAAAGTTATATTTATTTCTAATTATAATAAATTTTATTTTAATTTTAAAATATTACAAATTAGTGAACTGTTACACATTTCAAATTTTATATCGCTTATTTTTAGGAGTCTTGGTGGCGGTTTGCAATTCAATTCTTAGTAACGACGACGACGATAGCATTCACCTTCATGTGCTACTCCGATAGCTAAATAGAAACAAGTTATTAATTATTAAAATTATTTCCAAAACAAATTACAGTTTCTATATATCAAATTGAAATAATTGTATATTTAAATCGTTTATGAGTTTTACACTGCTCAACACAGCAATTACTTCATACGCAAATGTTACACGCAAATCATTCGGAAAAACTCTAAGAGATTAAACATTCTTGAAAATACAGTAGACATGCTTTTTTACCAAATAAAACAGATCAATTTTAAGTTTTATTGTTTTTTTTTGTTTTTTTTTACCTTTTGTAAAAATTTGCAACCGAATTTGCAACGCAATTTTGCATGTACTGTTTGAATTACTGAAGTCCTTTCAGAAGGATCAGGGGTCTGATGAGTACAATGACCGCTCGGCTGTTTATGCGATTTTCGGTAGTTCTGTTTTCCGATTTTTTTCCAAAATATTTTGATTTTGACTTCAGATTCGGATAGAGCATCAAAAAGTAAGTAAAAGTTATAGCAGGCACATATGTCTTATCTAAAAGGGTCGTACAAATGAAAACGAAAATTATTTATTTTATCCAAAGTGTATACAAGGAATTTAAAAATACTCTCGAAATGCGTTAAGGCATTTATCCCATTGTGTAACAAGGCGTGTAATTCATTTCTTTTGGTTGCGTGTGGAACCATTCCAAAACCTCTTCCTTCACTTCATCGTCCGACTGAAACCTGCGCCTTTCAGATGTTTCTTGAGATCCCCAAACACGTGAAAGTCACATGGGGATAAGTCAGGGCTGTACGGTGGATGCTGCATTGTTTCCCAGTTGAACTTTTTGACGAGGTCTACCGCTATTTCCGAGGTGTGAGGACGCGCGTTGTCGTGGAGAAGAAGCACTCCTCCTGTAAGAAGTGCCTTCAATGTTTCCCCATATCGTGCTGCGTTAACTGTGGTGCCTTTTTCAAGAAAGTCCAGTAAAATCGGGCCTTTGCGATCAAAAAACACGGTCAACATCACCTTCCCCATGCTGTTTGCGATAGCTTTTGATTTTTTCGGGGGTGGTGACCCATAATGCTTCCATTGACGAATTTGACGTTTGCTGGAAATGAAAGTACCAGGTTTCATCCCCTGTAACGATTCTGTAGAGAAAACTCTCTTCTTCCTGTTCATAGTGAGTCAAATGTTGCAGGGACATGTCCATTCGAACTCCAAGTTGTTCTGATGTCAAATGATGCGGAAGCCATTGTGCACAGATTTTTCCGTAGTGCAGATGGTTCCTGATAATGGAGTGAACAGTTCCACGACTAAGGCCAGTTTTAGCAACCACGACATCGATTGTCATTCTTCTGTTTTCCTTTAAGATACGTCGATTTGGGCTTTGAAATCGTCCGTGATGGCGCGGTTTGCTTGTCCAGGTCGTCGATCATCTTACGATGATGACCATCCCTCCGAAAACCTCTTGCTCCATGCCCAAACACGAGTGAAGGTTAGGCAGTCATTTCCATAGTCGTTCTGCATACGACGATGAATTTCAGAAATTGAAACTCCTTCACATGTCAAAAAACGAATTACTGCTCTCTGTTTCTGTTTCGTTGTCTCCATTTTGTTGTTTGGACGAAGCGATCGTGCGCAGAGCTTCGAAGCGCGAGCTATCGTTCTTTCTCACGTGATGCAACACTTGCAACCTATTGTTCAATTTGCACGTGGGGTTTCGCAGTTGTTGAAAACAAAAACTTACAATCCTATACGTCTTCTTTTTTTTTCTCCACACAAATTTTCGTTTTCATTTGTACGACCCTTATATTTGGGGGCAGGCTAATTTTTATTATTCTCAAGTTGAAGTTTTCACATTATTTATTAAAATCATAATCACTTCAACGTTAAATATAAATTAACTAAGTTATTTTCAGTTAGGTTTGTTACTTTACCATCATTTCTCCTTTTATAAATGGTTTATAAAAGTTAAGATTGTAAACATTTTTAAAATGTATAAAATTTAAGAAATTACTGAAACTGGGTATTTTTCTAAATTGGAAACTTTGATTAATTATGCAGGGTCATAATTTTTGTCTATGAAAGAGCAGATATTCGTCCTTTATTTTGTTTAACTTTCTATGTAATATCTGATATTTACTTGGCAAGCCTAGATCCTCTCTTGCTTCGTTGGCGCACTTAAGTGCTTTGGCGTTGCCGTACGTTTGGCCGTCTCGACCGCACACGGGGAGATAAATCTTAGGCACTTTACATACTTTCCTGTCAGAATCAGCAACGACTGAAATATAAACACGGATATTATAAAAATATAACAGGTTTGAATATAGAGATACTCAATGAAAAAAAAAAAAAAAAAAAAAGGAAACTACACCTTTTCAATGAGGAGCTCTAAATCTGAATTTTGATTGCATTTATTGGAAAAATGAGTAATTACTTTATAAACAATTGCATATGATAAATTATTTATGTATTAATTAAACAAACATTGCAATGATTTGAAAATCAAGATAGATATTTTTAAGAATGTAAATTCTTTTCTTCGACGATTTACGGGTTTAATGTAGTGTATGACATTTTTAGGATCTATCTTGGTATCATAGCCGTTAACGGAGATCTGTTCACTGGAGATTAAATAAATTTAATTAACTGAATGATAATTTACATCTCGTTCAAGAAATTGAAAATGTTAAAGAAATAGCTCATTAACTTTCTGAATTTGTTGAATTAGAATGTTCTCTTAATATATACATAAAGGAGTTCAATTTTTCTTTTAAGGAATAATTTTTTAATAAAATATCTTATCACTTCATTCATTTAGCGAAAACTCACTTTTTTGATAATAAAAAAAACTAAAAAAAAAAAAAAAACTCACTTTTTTTTTATACCAAAAACTTGATTTCCCATCTCACTTCACTTGAATTGCTTTTCTTTTATAAGAGGATCAGAGATGGGTAAATTTTTATCACGTGCTATTTTTAACCAACTTTAGAGCTACTTCATTTTAACAGTGTTTTTTCGTTGGTTAGAAACAATGGACGTTGGATTGTTATTAGATCTATTTTGGTCAGATCTATTTTGGTCAGTCCGGGACATTCGAAAGATCTTTTTAGTCCCGGGCGGAAAGGTCTGTATTTCGTGTGGGACCAAAAACGTGATTTCCATTCGACTTCGCTCGTTTGGTGTAGTTTTTTGATCAAAAACTACCAATATCTTTTCATTAATATCTTATCAACTGTTTACGCCTATCAACAACCCTTTAACAAATTCATCTTAACAATCGTATTATGCATGTATTACAATTCATTAGGTTGATACGAAGTTCAACATTTCTATCACACGAAATACAGGGTGTAACAAAAATAGTAAGCTGGTACGGAGTCCCTTTTAAAAAGAAGGAAAAAGCTTATATAAAGATATGTCCTAAAATAATTCCTTGAAAATTTATGCCACATGGCGTTATTCGTTTAATACTTCTCCCGGTCTCAACTCTAGGTATTTTTATGGAAGGGAACTTGTCATATCTATTATTTATTCCACTCCTGTTCATTGAGCTTACATGTAGGTTACATCATTTGCTCAAAGTGTTCACCGTTCACCTCTTGGCAATACGCTTGTCGGTGCTCAAACGCACTGCAGGCATTGACTGAGGAATATTTGCCATCACCTGCCTAATTCTTTCCTTCAGTTCGTTGCGCTACAGTAAAAGTTTCCTTTTCATTTGGGCACACCGTTTATAAGAGATACATATTGTATTGCAGCAAAATGTAAGCTGAAAAAAAATTGTAATAACTTTGATTACAAAACTAATTATAATATATAAATTCAAACTTTTAAATTTGAATGGAGGGCGCTCGTGGAGGTCATTTTGAACATTTGCTAAGATGGTATGCATTTCCTCGAATTTCATTGTTACTATTGATCTGCTGATTGTTAATCTACCTAACTCAGTAAACTCAGTATAATTCAGTAACAAAACACTTTAGGACATATCTTTATATAAACTTTCTTCCGTACTTTAAGATGTAGAAGCCAGCTCACTATTTTTGTTACACCCTGTGTAGAGATCTAACAGCTTCTAAGAAATGGAAGTGCATTTGCTGTTTTTCAAAACAGGATGCCTATGAAAATAATTAATTCTCAGAAATAAAAACTTATTTGGCGTTTCTTCTATCTTTTAAAAATATACATTAAATTTTTAACAGTTTTTAAAATTCACTTAAAAAGGCAATTTTTTTCAGAAAATTCTGTTGTGAAGTGCTTCTATACGGCTTCTTATAAATAAAATTTTTTTTATCGGTATGCTTCCAAATTTGATGAAAGAAAAATAACGTAATAAATAGAATGCTTAGATATTAATAAAATTAGAATGTTGCCTTGCAGTTGTAACGAACTTTAGACGAATAATATTTCATATTTTAAAGGAAATTTCATATTTAGAAGCGACATGCTTCAATTTGTCCTTTTAATGTACAAAATATTCTACGAATTGTTATCATTATTCCTTAATTATTATCATTAAAAAATAAAAAATATTAGTCATTATTATACTGACCTTTTTTATTACTTAAAAAGTATCCTAATAACAAAAGGATGAAGGCGTAGCACATCTTCATAGTGATATATTGCGATCAAGCAGTTATTAGTGACAAAAGAAAATTACTTTTAGCATGAATAATTATAATGATACCTGCTATTAGGTTTACAGGAATGATACTAGAAAAGGTTATTCAGAAAAAGTGGCTACGGTGACTTCATATCCGTTTTAGATTAGAAGGTAAAAAGGAAAAAGCGGCAGTGTTTAGAATAATAGCTGCTCAACTCAGCGAAAACAACATTGAATTTTAATATATATTTTAATCCATATTATATAATGGATGTGAACTTTTCTCAGATAAATTAAACAGAAAGCCTGACTAGGTTTAAATATGAACGAGCGTATGAATCAGAGCGTCGTGGTTCGCGCTTTTTTTAATGCATAATATTAAATAACACGGTACAATAAACTTTGACTTTTTACTTTATTGCTTCCTATAAAAAAAAGCAATAGCGCACTCATGATGAAATTTTGGGAGGAGACTAAAATAAAACCCGAGAGAGTGAAGGGAGTCTCAAGAATAAAAATATTTTTTAGTTTGAAAAAAAAATTAAAATAAAAATTAGAATATTTTTAATTTGAAACAAAATTTCTGCTCGTAACATAAGTTACTTAAGACGGTTAAGACTACTGATATACTGATACAATATGCTGCAAAATTTGCAATATTGCAAAATGTTTCAATAAATATAGCCTATTTATTTAATACAACGGACTGCATGAAGAATCTGATAGTCATATCCGTGTTTAGATGCATTCAAAACATTCCTATTTAAATAATTTAAAAAAAAAAAACATAGAAGGAAAATTGTACATAAGCTGGAAACTTTTTAAAAAGGTGAATATCCGTGAAAGTTTTTATTTGTTTCAGCAATTAAAAAAAATGTTATGTCAGAAGTGGGATTCGAACCCACGCCCACATTCGTGGACCAGAATTCACATCCTACGATGATCGCAGGAAAGCTACTGCTTGAGTCTGGCGCCTTAGACCGCTCGGCCATCCTGACAACGACAGTCTAAGTCAACACGTTATAAACATACAGTTTTATGTACACTACTTTTTGAATAAAATATTAAAAAATGTTTTATATGGGACTTAATTTTGGAATATTTCAAATTATTTCATTTGTAGTTGATATAATCTATTTTTGAAGGAAAATTGTTTTGTATTATTTGAAGTATATATGAGTTGGCAATCATTGTAATACATGTAATACTGATTTATTATTTACCTGGTAAGAGGAGATTTCTGAACATGATTCACCTGCCGGCATTATCAAAGAGATTAATCGATGTTAAATAGCATGGCCTCCTCTAACTACTTTGAATAAACTTAGTTATAGTAGTTAGAGGAGGCCATGTACATAGAATAAACTTTCAGATGTTGAAACTTTTACAATCTATAAATTAACAATGGTCTGGAGAAGAATGGTATATCATTGTAGGCTGTGATTTAAGTAATAATTCACTTTATTTAATAAATATATTAAATAATAAAATATGATATTTTTGAAATGCAAATAACTTATAATTTTAATGTTAATTAATTTATGTGTGGAGAATTACGATAGAGAAAGATAGAGAAATGGCTGATTTTATAAATTCATTTGCATAAATAAATAAAGAAAAAAAAAGATCTGGAATAGACTGTGATGTTATGTCACGACAAATTAAAAGTAGAAAGAAAATTGTAAATAAACTAGAAACCTTTTGAAAATTTGAATGGTTATTACTTCTTTCAGGACGAAAAAAAATATGTGTCAGAAGTGGGATTCGAACCCACGCCCACATTCGTGGACCAGAATTCACACCCTGTGTCGCAACACAAGTAAGCAGATGCTTGAGTCTGGCGCCTTAGACCACTCGGCCATCCTGACAACGGGAGTATTACTGGACGCCTGATAAATATACAGTTTTGCATACATTACTTCATGTATAAAATCTTAAATAATTTTTATATAGGAATTAATTTTGCAATATTTCAAAGTATTTCATTTTTAGTAGATATAATGTCTTTCTTAGCCTAATACTTTATATAGAATATCCGAGATATTCACATTTGTTTGTATTTATAGTTGTTCACGGATCAATCGGTCAAAACCCTTAACCGAGAGCAAAGCAAACAATGGGTGAGGTCAAAAATGTTAACCAAGAGTTGGGTTGGTGAAGCAGCAATTATTGCTACGATTGTTAACGTATTGTTGACTATTTTAGCAACAATGATTTTCTTCACTAACTCAACTGGGTTTAATATTTTTGACCTCACCCAATGACGCCACAACCTGTTTAATGCGGGCAAAAACACTATTCAGCAGTTGATTAAGGGTCGGTTCTACCAACCTCGGATAAATCGTCAGATAGAATAAGTATTGGAATAAAGCTCAGATAAGTCAAAACTGTGTTCTACCATCCTCAAATAGGATAAAATCTCAGATAAACCACAGATATCCAGGTAAAATTATACGGTCTTCGAGAGGTCAGATATTTATCCGAGGTTGGTAGAACCGGCCCTTAGCCCCTTTGCAGTCGATTTTACCTGTTCTGTTCCGATAGGAGAAGAGGTTGACGTGGCATCTGCTGTTCAACTCAGCCGTTCAAGGTTTCATCTGGCTGTAAGTTCCGAAATACCTCCATAAATCCAGCCTTGTACTGCGCGATTAGTACAGAATGGTGTCTGCTTCTGAGTGGTTGGAATTTAGGTAAGCAGAGCGCGCACAGAGGCTACGAGCAACATCATTATGAGGCCTCTAATTTATTTTAAAACATGACCCTATAGAGAACGAAGTTCCATCTTGCTTCTTTTGGTAAATGCATGCCTAGAGGTAAACTGTATCATGATGACCGTTGTTCCCCTGTATTGTAAAGTCTAAACGCTTTTGAATTTCTCCATTGAAATTTTACTGAAATAAAAGAAATTATAAAAATCTAAGAATTTTATTTTTAAACATTGGAAAAAAAAGTAATGTCAGAAGTGGGATTCGAACCCACGCCCACATTCGTGGACCAGAATTCACAACCCGTATTGTATGTAATACAGTAAACCATACGCTTGAGTCTGGCACCTTAGACCACTCGGCCATCCTGACATATGAACCAAAATCCCTCATAAGCATAATAAATTAAATACAGTATTTATCTAATCTACATGCTATATTATATGTGAATATCTTATTATAGAGCTAAAACAGTAAGCGAGAGAAGAATAACAAATTTAAAACATTAAATTAAAATTAAATTGATTAAAAAATGTATTCGTTGACGGGTTAATGAAGGTGCCTTAACTTTTACGTTTTTTGCAACATAAACATTTTCTTAATTCAGATAATCCGGTATATCGATATTTGGAAGGTGCAGAGTTGGCTTTACGAATGGTAGAGGATATGTGGAGAAGTACGTCTGTTTGCTAGTATTGTTGTTTTTGTAGATGTGGAAAGTTTTAAAAGAATATTTGTGTAATTGCTTGAATAAGTCATCAATGTATAAGGTGTGCCCAAATGAAAAGGAGACTACGGTTATATCTAAATATATTTTAATTACAAAATATTTTTTAAGTACAGAATATTTGAAGGTTAGGTTAGTGTCTAACATTATATTCATGATTACCATTAATATTGATGCACTGATCCCAGCGCGTAAGAAGCAAAAGGATGGCTTCAATGTAGAAACTCCTCCGTTGCGTATGGACCCATTTTCCCATAGTTTTCTGCACTTCTTGTCACAGGTGAATCGATGACCTTTCAGTAATTTTTTAAGGGGCCATACAGTCCCTAAGGAGTCACATGGGAAAATATCGGGGTTGTATGGAGGATGTTTGAGGACTTCCAATCGAAATGTTTCCAGTATGTGGAGGGTCTTCTTGGCCACATGTGGCTTAGCGTTATCCTAGAGCACTACTATCTATCCCTTTCGAGAGCTTCCCTCTGCGCTTGTTTTTGATAGCCTGTTTCACCTGTGACAAGGAAGTGCAGAATACTGTGGGAAAATGGATCCGTACGCAACGGAGTAGATTCTACACTGAAGCCATCCTTTAGCTTCATACATCCTGGGGTCAGTGCATCACTATCAATGGCAATCATGAATATAATGTTAGACACTAACCTAACCTTCAAATATTCTGTAATTAAAATATAGTTAGATATAACCGTAGTCTCCTTTTCATTTGGGCAAACCATATTTATCAGATTGAGTAAATCAATGTCAGGATTGTTTGGTTAAGATAAGGAGGTGGTTAGACAAGATGTATAATGTCCCCTTGGCTGTTTAAGATTTTCTTTCTATGCAACAGAAATTGTTTTCCATGCAATAGCGTTTTTAGTCTGCTCGTGTTCATAAATTTAGGAACCACAACTCCTTAGCTGTCGTGCACGAGTCCCTTATTCTTCATCATGGGAAAACGGTATTAAAATTTTTAAAAACCAATATCGCAAAACTGAATGAAAATTGTTTCTTTAAGATGTAACTTATATCCGTAGAATTTAAAATAGTTTTTAAAACTGGATGGTGTCTTAATGTTTTTCTTACTCTTTATAGCTGCTGGTATTGTCGTCCGTGGCGAACTGCTCGATATTCACAATGGAAAATGGAGCGCCAAAAATGAGAGCTATTTTCCTACGATTGTTTTCAATGATAGATAGGGTTTCGTTTAATGACAAGTGTATACTGTATAAGGTCACTATCTCGACTGATACGACTCTAGCTCATTAGTTATTTTCGAGTCTGCTTGTTTTTCCCTGACATGTAGACTGTTTTTAACACAGACAGAAAAATATTTCACGCAGGACACATGTAATCCAATTAATATCTTGTAGAATGGCACCGAAGTAATTCACCATTGGTATGAACGGTGATAATGTTTTGTTTACATTTATAAGAGCACGAAGAATCGGACAGGTTGGAAGTCACTAGATGCTGGCGCTGGATATTTACAAAGTTCGGTTTTTCACTTCCTAATAGTCGACTTTTTTCTTTTTTTTTTCGCTTTCGCTCGTGAACTTGCAAGTTAACTTCTCTTGTTTATACTGTAAAATGCAGTTCTAATTATTTACGTTTCTGAAATTGAAAATAAAGCTATATAATTGATCTTGATATATTGAAATGATTGCATCTTGTAAATCAAATAGAACTCTGTGTTAATTAACACTTCCAGGAAGAGGGCAATTCATTACAAAATAGTAGGTGAGGTCGATTCATGCTAAATAAAATAATGAAAAACAAAAAAGATATCGGTTAAGCATCCTGTAAAAGGGTTATTGAGGCCGAAATCGTCTGTCAAAGCTGCTTTTATTCTATGAGAATGATCTAATCTACTTGCCCGTCTGTGAACTCGATATGTTTGTGAAAGAACTTCGAAGTTGTCGGTTTTGTTTTTACTAATCGACAAGTCTCAAAAGTCAGTCGAAATGGAAAAATGCCAGACCCGATCGCTATGGGGGTTTAACGCGTTAAATTCACCAATCTTTACACTTCAGAGACCTTTTCACTGATTTTCAGTGTAATTTCATTAAAATAGAAGGAAAATTGGAAATAACTACGAAACCTCAAAAGTTTTTTGTTTCAAGAATAAAAAAGCATATGTCAGAAGTGGGATTCGAACTCACGCCCATATTAGTGAACCAGAATTCACCTTCTCTATAACAATACAAGAAAGCAAATGCTTAAGTCTGACGCCTTAGACCGCTCGGCCATCCTGACAACTCTTTAGTTATTGGACACTCATGAATTCGAAACGGGCAAAATGATTAATTTAACCGCCAGTTTGGCCATATTCCTGAATAGATAGGACATATATGCCTATTACATGCATAACTTTTACTTACTTTCTGATGCTCTATCCGAATCTGAAGTCAAATGCAATAAATTCGAAAAAAAATGGCGAGGGAACGACGGAATTCACGAACACAATAACGATGGTTTTAATTAACATCGCCCTGACAATGCAGTTACAAACATTCTCAACAGCTTTAAATAGGATCTAATTTTGCAATATTTCAAAGTATTTTATTTTAGTAGATATAGTCTATTTCCTTAGTAGTGATGTTAATAGCGTTGCACAAACTCTTTATTTCTTATATAAAATATCTAAGATATTCACATTAAGATGCGATTCCTTCTAGTTACTGTTGTTACTTATTTATGGATCAGTCCCAAAAACCCTGCTTTGACTTAAGACAATAAAACGAACAATACTTCACAGCTTGCTTTACGCTAGCCAAAATCCCATTTATCTACAGAATAAATGAATTTTTTAAAAAAATGTTAAAATATGAAATTTAATAGAGTAAGACTAAAATTACTTTTACTGAGTGCTTACGAAGATATAAATTCATGGTTCAGGGGTGTGGGCTAGCAGTTACTGTTTCAGCCAGTCATTCAGTTAATCAAAACATCTTCGTGAAATAGTAGGACATTTATGAATAAGAAACTTTTATCTAAAATTAAATACCCGTGACAGCTATTATTTGTCAGAGGGATGAAGAAAAAAAAAGTAATGTCAGAAGTGGGATTCGAACCCACGCCCACATTCGTGGACCAGAATTCACAACTCATATTGTAATACAGCAAACCATACGCTTGAGTCTGGCGCCTTAGACCACTCGGCCATCCTGACACACATATCCATTAGTCATAGACGTGGATGTTTAATGTTCTATGATTAAAAAGGCAAGGTTAAGATTTCCTTTCTATAAGATTTATAGGCAATAGAGTTTTTAGTCTACTCGTGTTCAGAAACGGCACTTCCGTGATTGTTTACCGCGACTTCCATATTCTTTAACAAAGGAAAACGATATTAAAAGTTTTTAGTGTCGACAAAATCTCGGAGGGTATTTCTATTCGCACTTCAGCGGCATGTAGATGGCAGCACTTTTAAAACAAAATGGCTATGCAGATGCGCACTGTCGACGTGAGTTAACGAAGCAACATGCCCTTCAAAATCACTTTGGCCCAGATTTTTGACTCTGTAAGGGGCAAATAATAAGTTTATCGAAGGGGAAGCTTTTTTTTTTTTCTTTTTTTTTTTTTTTTTTTTTTAGATGGAAAGCACATCATATACCGTGGAATCTTACAGAAGCAAGCTTAGATTAATACGGTGTTGAACCTCTGCAATCAGACAAGTCCATTAGTCCATTCAGATGCAAATTCTCACGAAATATATGTCAACTTCAGAGAAAACAGAACGTTCAGCTGCAAAAGTTTATGCCAGCTTGGATTTCCGAACATATAAGCAATGCATAGCATTGATGGTCTATATTTAATAAGTAAATTCGTAGAATATTTATACGGCAATTAATAATACATGCTACCAATAAAAGCGCCCTGAAATTAACATAGCATTAATGAATTGTTGTAAAAAAAGGGAAATAACAAATGACGTTACCAAAGAGATAAAAGCTTATGAATGGAACAATATTAATACCATTTTTTAGAATGGCAGTTCAAGAACTGGAAAAAAAAATATCCAAGTAACCTATATTTACTGCAGTTTTAAATAATTTGGAATGAATTAGAGCCAAAATACAGACTCTCATTCCTTATTTTAATTCAGACTAACAAAGGAACCCCACATAGCCTTTTTTTTTTTTTTGCACGCAAGCACACCGTGGAAGCGATAGCGTTGCGCGGCAGTGAAGCGCTCCGGAAGTGCGCAGAGTTCAACAAACATGGCGGTAAGAAGGAAAAGCAAATTGTTAACAGCGGTCGCTAAAGAATTTCAGCTAGAGCATAAAACCTTAATTTTGCTGTACAATTATTCGTCTGGATATAACTTATACGATGAGGTAAGCATCCATGAATACTATTTTTATTTAAAATTATAATGCACCGCGATACATACCCCCTCACCAACGCAACGTATTACTCGACGTTGCACATGAAGCCAGCCCCGTGTTTGGTTACCGAATTATTTAATAAAATGAACTAATAAATTAAGGAAATGGTTATTAATTACTCCACACATTTTTTACTGGAAGGCAATTAGCTAATTGTAATAATCTATTTTTAAAAATTAAGTTTGATTAGAAACTTGAGAAGCCATTCAATTGCCGTCTACTGCTGTCTACTTCAATTGATTTCATCTGAAGTGCTTATTGCTGAGTAGTGGAAGAAAGAAGTTCCGTTAAACGCATTAATACACAAACACCGCTTAACAAAATTTCGCACTCTCTTATTTTGCAAGCATCTATTGTAGCTTCAATTGAGTAACATATTTCAATTTGGTGGAAATCTGTGACATACATGTTCGAGGGATTCCCTTGTAAGTTAATAGTTATGCTATCAAATTTCACAATTACCCTATATAAAATTGAGGATAAAACTAAAGTAATAAATCTACCGATTCGAATATTTTAAGCTCAGAAAATGGGCTGAATTTAACAATCCGAAATTATGTGTTTCGTCTAATATAATTTTTCCTTATTTCATTATACAAAAATATCACCCAAGATGGCACGATTTTTAATATTTTAATTTGTTAATTTGTAATTGTAATTTTAATTCAAGTTACTGTATTTTTATAATAACATCTTGTATTTTTGGTGAAAAATAACATCTTGTATTTTTGGTGAATTTTTAATAGCGGATTTTGATAAATTATTTTTATTTAATTTATTAAAGATTAATTGGTTTTGGATAAAATATTTAATGGAATTGTTTGCATTTTATTCGTTCTCCTGATTCTTGAAATAATTAACAATAAATTAATTCCCCGAGGAAAGTAGCAGAGTTCGTCTATTTTTTATCTATTTTATCCTAACTTTTTAACCCCCATTTTTTAAAATCAAAAATTGATTTTCTCGAATGTAATATTTAGAAAATGGAAATGAGCTCTACTTTCTTTCCTTTAGCATCTTTTTCGATCGAATGATATATCACATGCAATATGTTGCCTTTTGAAAACGTTAATACTTCTAAAAACCAGGAAACCGGTACCCCTACGTTTCCGACCGCACTGGAAGAATTTGGTTCAAACCTCATAGTAATGTAGATTTTTTTTCTAGTTTTCTTTAATAATCTAAACTTATGAAATGTGGCATAGGATAAAATCCCTCATTATTCATTCTTCAGTGATTCTTTAATGCAGATATTGCCTAGAGAATCTGTATTCCAAATTCACCCCTTTAAATAAGTTTATACCATATCGACCAAATCGTCCCTTATAAATTTCATCCCCGAGAAACTTTTTATAAACTTCGACCCCACTGAGTCTTTCGAAAATACAATAAACTAAATAGGAAGTAGCACATGCCCATTGTAAACTACATTCAAATTTTAACCATCTATGTCAAAAATTTAGAAAATATTAAAGGGACAGACTGACAGTAAAAACGAGTAAATAGCTCTATTCTTTCAATACTTAAACAAATTTGAGCTATTTCTTTATCTTTCTTTTTGAAATTATTTTTCATTATTGCTTTTATTTTGGAGTTGAAATTTATTTTTTTATTTTTTATTATTTTAATAGTGCCATTTCCCACCTAGTTTTCCATTTGTTTTTTCTCCTGTGCCAATTTACCGAACTGGAAAACGAACCCGTTCACTAGTTCACGCGAAAACTGCAACTATTACCGTTTGCCGATTATAAACGATACCTAAGCTTTTCTCATCTACTTATCTTTCAGCTTTCTCATTTATTTCATCAGTCTCGTGAGTGACTCAAGTGTTATAAATAGATTAGTTATTTCGATAAAGACAAGTTTAACAACCAGATTCAAAAAATTCTCATACTGCCATCCGATACTCGATACTTTCAATACTACAAGTTACCCGATACTGTGAGTATTCGGCATCGGTATATCACTAGCGCGAATATATATATCAGAAAACTGAAAATTAGCCCGATGCGATCACTGTGAGGACATAATACGTAAAATTCATTTTCATTTTCCTTCAGTGCAATTCGTTATAAGAGAAGGAAAATTGTAAACAAATAACGAAAATTTTCTTATTTGTTTCAGGAATAAAAACATGTGTCAGAAGTGGGATTCGAACCCACGCCCACATCCGTGGACCAGAATTCACATTCTGTGTAATTTACACAAGAAAGCAGACAGCTTGAGTCTGGCGCCTTAGACCACTCGGCCATCCTGACAACTGAAGAGTGGATGGTCACTTAATAAATATATGCTTTTAAATATAATGCTTATTATATGTAAATATTTTTATATAGAATCTAAGCGGGGAAAGAATAACATAATTAAAACATTAATTGAAACATAAAGTTTTTGTAATTGAAACAAATTTAAATTAAACCAACATGGCAATTGGTTCCGTGATAAATTGACTTGTCGTCATTACTTTAGTGTAATGAAAATGAGTCTAATTTCAAAACTCTATTTTCGGTTTTATTTGCGATTAATATATGGACCATCTTTCAAGAAAGCGATAACTTTCGCATAAAATCAAGCGTGGCTTTTAAAACATTCGCTCATTTCTCCATGAAAGTCTTTTTTTTCTTTTTTTTTTTTGCCTTTCGTGCCGTAAATTCGTCCGTCTTCAAGACATTTTCCGGTCTTTTTACACGTCTTTTAACGAAGAAACCACCGCTGCAATTTTCCAAGGCAGAGATCTCTCGTCAACACGCATTTGGCATTGGCGAGGAAATTACGGCCGCTTTCCTCCCCGACGAGTGACAGACACACGGGCGGCCGGCTCCGGCGAAGCACCACGGCAGCCGACGCCGGGAAGAAGAATTCGTGGAGGAGTTTCCCGCTCGATTCACATATTGAGAGCCACGAAGATTTATTGAACCCTTAATTGTCAAAGAGACGTCCATTTTTTTGGAGTTGTAATATTTTGGCTCAACTTAAGTTTTACGACGTTAAACAACACCGCAATTCTTTAGGGGATCATGAAATGATGAATAGCATTTCGACAAGTTTTAAATTAAAATAGATAATTTACATTATATTATAGAATAAAAGATTGTTATTAGAACAGAATAATTTTTAGAAAATATGTTCACTGTTTCTATTACAATTCATTTGGTTTTTCTCTGTTGATTGCTACAGTATGTGCTAATTTATTTAGAAATTTGGGAAATGCGCGGTCTAGCGACAGGAAAGCATGGAAACACGATTTAAGAGACTGTCATAGGATTGCTCAACAGATATCAGCAATCTAACTTAACAACAATGAATTTTCCTCTTTTCATCGGTGATTAATTCGATTTTATAAGTGGTATCGAAATGTTTCTCGTTGATTTCTCTTCAACGAAAACGCAATGCCAAAAACATATAATAGACATTCTGAAGAAAATTGTTATGTTAAAGGGAGGAGAACTTCAAAATTGGTTTATACTTTAGTTTTTAACAGAATCATAGTCTCTGGTTATGTCCGATCTCCCTTATACCTCTAAACTCCATTCCCTTCCATTTAATTAACATATACACTACAAAATACACCTTGTATACAGTACAAAATTAAGAGGATTAGTTTTTGGCGAAATACTCTGTTAACAAAATTTCGCAATCCTTGGCCACTAATGAATTTTTAGATCCAGATTATGGCCAGTTTTACTTCGAGTGAAAACTGACGTCATTTTTGATTCTTCTGTGCCGATTTTAGAGTGGACAGAAGAAATGGCAATGATCGGCTGTAATTGGCTGTTGTGTTGACCAATAGCTAATCATTGGGCTTAACTGAGTACCTTTCAAAAGCCCATCGTGGACAAAAAATAATGATAAGTAGAGGAAAAATTCGTTATAACCGATATATAGGTTCGTTATAACGGATTACAATAGTACGGAAAATCCTATGTTGCTGAACGTTCTACAAGATTATCCGTAATATCCGTAATTTCGTTATAACCAGGTTAATTATTAACGAACTTTTACTGTAACTTCTTCTCTAGGGGATGTTGCCCAAGCCTGTTACGCCCCTATTGTTTCTGTTATTATAACCTGTTTCTTTCGTATTGTATAGCTGATAAGTACTAGTAAGCTTTTCTAATGGGGAACGCCGCAGAGCATTTCTCAATGAAGACACCAGATGGACACTTACTAGCAATTTTCTTTTTCTTCTTTTTTTTTGCAATAAAAAGTTGTCCTTATATTTGATAAGGATGCTTTTTTTTTTTTTATTATTAAATTCCAAGATTCCATTGCGTTCTTCTAAGAACTTTGTCCCTGGCGCAATCATCTCTCCCTGTCCAGTATAAAGGCATTTAACTTCATCATTTAACTTAAAAACTCATCAGCAATTCCATCAGAGCTTGCTGCTAAGGATGGCTTTACTTTACAAATAACCAGTCTTGAATGATTCACCCTTTTACATATTTTCAGGCTGTCTTGAAACTTTTGGATTGCCTAAGATTCATGAGTAAACCGTGCAAAGTCGCTTCGTTTTTATCACAATTTGTTGAGGTTTCTTTTCTTGCTCACTTTGCACAAATCTGCTAAAGTAATCCTCCAGAGACGTTTATAGTGCCAACTACTGTTGTCCGCTTGCTTTCTGTTTTATTTTCTTGACACTTGTTGGATCATTGAGCTGGAAATCATTAATAATTTGCAATTATATACGAAAATTGTTATTACGGTCACAGCTTTCTAATCTACAGAAAAGGAAACCCAAACCACCATATGCACTCTAGGTAACGTTTACTTTAGGTATTACTTTTTACGATGCTCATACATCTATGACAAAACAAGAATCAACAATTCTGGTCACGTGATATCGACTTCCGGGTACATCTTCAGGCTGTCCTGCTTTTTCATTTCAGGAAATACATAGTAAAAGCAAAAATGGGAGTAGTCAATTCTGGTGGTCAATTGTAGAACTAATTCAGTGCTCGAATTTTTGCATATGACCTTGCTTGATCTCCATCACGGTCTTTCAATCTAACCGTTAGATTGAAAGACCGTGATCTCCATAGGGTAAACTTTTATCTATAGAAAATAAATCGTATTTTTTTTTTTACTTTGCATCTTCAAATTATATAATAACACTAATCCTAGTTTAAACCAATCTATAATATATGATGAACCACACTAAAATTGATTTTATTCTAAAAATTTTTCCAAGATACAAAATATGGGGGCATGAAATCTTTATTCCTGTTAGATTTTCTTTAGGAAATATGAATGCAATCCTGTTTCTGCCTCACATAATATAGCCTAGAAATACATGTACAGAAAAAAATATGTAATAATTTGAAATACAAACTTAAAATAAATAGTAAATTAAAAAGAAGTAATAAATTTTTTTCTAAAGAAAAACTCGCAAAGTAAAGAAGATAAAGTTTGTGTCACTAATCAAACTTTATTTCCTTTTTCGAAATTACCCCCATGAGTAATAGCAATTTGTTTTAAGTTTTAATAAAAGCAAGGAATACTGCTTTTTGTGTCTTATTTCTCTGAATTTATTTAGAGCAGAGTAACTATGGTAACATAACAATAAAACGATTTAGGAGATTACAACAATAGAATATTTATAGCTGCTGATTGCTTAAGTTTGAATCTAATAGAATTTATGCTTATCACAACATCCCCTCTCAATCAGCTACGTTACATAATGCCTAATTTTAGAGATAATTTTTCATTGAGATATGGAGGTACAGATTTGGTTAGAATATCGGCAATCATTTCTGACGATTGTTCATATAGAACATCAATTTCTCTATTTTCTATCGCCTCTCTTACGTAATGGTAGCGAATGTCTATATGCTTTGTTCTACTTCTATAACAACAGTCTTTGGCTAGCTTATGGGCACTTTGATTGTCATTAAATATTATGGTTGGTTTTTGTATTAGATTACAAAGTCCCATTTCTTTGAGTTGTCTTCTCAAAATTGTCGCTTCTTTTGCAGCAGTTGTTAGTGCGATATATTCTGATTCTGTTGACGAGAGTGCAACAATTGGTTGTCTCTTGGATTCCCATTGGATAGGTCCTTCTGCTAGTTTAAAGACGCATCCTGTAGTTGACTTTCTTGTATCAGGGTCTGCTCCCCAGTTTGCATCAACGAATCCTACAAGTGTCCCCTCTGACTTCTGGTAGACTACTGACTTGTTTATAGTCCCTTTAAGGTATCGCATAACTCTTTTTGCAGTGTTGAGATGTTGACGGGTTGGTTCATTGTTGAAACGACTTAGTTGATTGGTAGCATAAGATATATCTGGTCTTGATATGGTAGCTATGTACGTTAGTGATCCTACGATTTGCTGATAGTAGTTAGGATCCACGGGTTGATTTTCCTCCTGTATGGTTGAGATCTTCGTCAGATGCATTTTGGGTTCCATCGGGGTCCTGCATGATTTTGCATCTTCCATTCTAAATTTTTTTAGTATTTCATGGATATAATTCTTTTGGTTAATTTTTATGTATCCTTTTTCAAAGTCTCTTTCTATGTTAATGCCAAGGTAGTATCTAACCTTGCCGAGATCTTTCATTTTGAACTTTTGACTTAGTTTGGCTTTAAGTTCAAATATTTTATCTTCATTGTCGGAAAAAATGAGAATATCATCTACATATGTCAGTACTATAAGTGTTGATGTATCATCTATTTTTGTATAAATACAGTTGTCGGTGTCTGTTCTCTTTAGTCCTAGGTTTGTGAGCTCTTGGTTTAGTTTGTAATTCCACAACCTTCCTGACTGTTTCAAGCCGTAGAGCGCTTTATTCAGCTTGCAAACTTTATTTTCATTGCCTTTTTTCACAAAGTTTTCTGGCTGCTCCATATAAATTTGAAAATCGATTTCTCCGTTTAAATATGCTGAGTTAACATCCATGTGATGAATGTGAAACCCATACTTTGCTGCTAATGCTAGACATAAGCGTAATGACGAGTATCGTATTACTGGAGAATAAACTTCTTCAAAATCTATGCCTTTCTTTTGTGAGCATCCTTTGGCAACAAGTCTTGCTTTAAAGCGATCTATATTTCCGGTGTCTGTATACTTGACAGCGTACACCCATTTACATTTTATTGGTTTTTTGTCCTTTGGTAAGTCTACGAGTGTCCAGGTATCGTGGCTTTGCAAGGACTGGAATTCTTTCTTCATAGCTTCTTGCCATTGCTTGGATTCGGGCGATTCCATAGCTTCTTGCACTGATCCTGGAATAGCAATGTTGAGTGTTTCAGTTTCTGCTGTTTTACTAGTTTGGTATTCTTTTCTTGGTCTTCCTCGTTTGCCGGTTAGTATTTTTCGTGGTCGACCTCTGGCTCGTTTTTGTGAGGTTGAAGCTTCGTCTTTAGTTTCCAGTTGTTCTTGAACTGCATCTATGAAGTTTTCTTCATTATCACATTCATCCTGCTTCGATGTATCGTCTGGTTTTCTTAGAGTACCATTAGTGTAGTCCCATAGTCCGGAGTGAATTAAAACCATTTTCATCTGGAGTTTCCAGGTCTCATAGTTCTGTTTAGTCAACTTCTCTATCTGGTAAAGGCCTGACGTTGCCATTATATATTTTTTAGCGATGAGCACTTAATAAGGAAATTGTTTACCTTTTAAAGTCGAATTTCACTCTGGAACTGCAACATAGTGTTCTTATGCGCAGTGGAAGCGTGCTGGGCCCATAACCTGTTTTAAGTTTTAATAAAAGCAAGGAATACTGCTTTTTGTGTCTTATTTCTCTGAATTTATTTAGAGCAGAGTAACTATGGTAACATAACAATAAAACGATTTAGGAGATTACAACAATAGAATATTTATAGCTGCTGATTGCTTAAGTTTGAATCTAATAGAATTTATGCTTATCACAACACAATTAACTATTCGGAGTAACTACATATTTCATTAATCTCTTGTATTTTCATATGTTTAAAATATGGATGCCATATCTTACAAATCTTAAAATGGTCTCAGCCATGGGTTAACATCATTACGGATTTAGTTTTCATTACTAAAAAAGGGGATGCAAAAATCTCCAGCAAATATTAAAATGAAAGTGACTCAGCGATTAACGTAAAAATTTTCTTCTAGAATATCCCTCATAGGAAACAGAAGATGCTCAGGGAAGAAGGTTGCGAAGATGGGGACAGGGCGGGGGGGATGATAGGGAAGGGATACGGAGCTCCGAAGGCCGTTTGAGAGGGATACGTGAAGGTTCGGGGGGATAGTGTCGTCTGTCTTCGCAGCTAGCATTCCCTAATGCCATTCATCATTGCATGACAAAATGCCAGCAATTGGATCCCTCGGCATTGCTTCCATCTGCACTTGACTATATCAGAGGGACTATTCACCTTCGACGTCAGAGCAGTTTCCAACTTCCTTAAAACCTTCATCCTCGTTAACTGGATTGCAGCTTCTGCAGTTTCCCTCAAAAATAGAGAATACATCACTTTTGGGGGAAATTTAAACATAGAATTCTGAGAATATTTATTCGTAGTAAGTTAAAATTTTACTTTTATGTCTCCTCTGGGCTATATGTTCTTTAATTAATTAAACATTGCGTTAAGCCCTTTAACTCACCTGATTTATCTGCAATTTAAGACTTTATATGAATCATTGCTCTCTGCAGCGTAGTAGCTATAAAAGTCATGTTATGTGTAACATTAGGTGGCGGGTGTACTTATCTGATCTAAAAGAGTACAGCAAAATTATTTTAAATGTTTAAGAAAATTCTAGCGGAAATTCTGATTAAGAGAACTAAGGAAACTAGCCTAGTTAAAAAATAAAATATACATGTACTTGTATTATTAAGGATTTTTAATAATTAGATAAACAACAAAAAAAAGACATGTTGAGTAAGCCAAATACAAGAATTATGATTCTTTTTTAGTTAGGTCTTTCATCGAGAAATGACCCTATTACTTCCACGAAATGAGAAAAAATATTTTTTTGCATAATTTCCATACATTCTTCTTCCCATTTTTTAAAGATAATTTTCGAACGAACCCCCATGATTCGTAGCAGGCTAGAAAATAGTGTTATATCGGTTAATTAAATGTCGCAAATGCTGTGTTGTATATGGACCCACTTCAAAGCATTAGCAGAAAATTCTGTCAGTAATGTACAAGAAAAATAAAGTTGTGGAATAGTGGAAATCACTTTGGTGACTTCACGCAAAAATAAAGAACCAAAGCAGAATTGAAATTAGAACAAAAAATGACAAAATAAATGACATTTTAATTACATTTCATGTGGAGATCATATCTCGTTAAGTTTTCGTTAGTTTTTCTTATATGAAACATCCTAGTAAAGAGTGTCCCAAACTGAGTTGACATTTTAACCTTTTAATAAAACACATTTTTCATTGGAAAATTTATAATATTTTTTTCTTTATTAGAAAGTAAAGACATGGAAATTAAGTGTGATACAATACATCTGACAAATGACCATCCCGGCCTTGATAGTACAAATTCTTTTCATTCTTTTCAGGAAATTTTCCGTAACATGTTGCTGGAAAATTTCGACAATGTTGTGTCGAATTTCATCTTTGAGGTCCTCATTAGTTTGTGGATTATTGACGTACACTTCATCCATAAGATAATCCCAAAGAAAGAAGTCTAACGGTGTCAAGTCACATGTTCTTGACGGCCAATTCACATAACCTCGCTGCGAACAGTTTTCGTGAAATTTTCACCATTTTTGAAGTGAATTTTTACAATTTATACGCGTTATTCGATTTTATTGTTTTGCATAATTTAACCTCAATGTTTATTAATGACAGCATATAAAAATCTCTACTCTGGTTGTACCACGAAAAAAATGGCGGCAAATTCATAATGTCAGTTCATTTCGGGCCACCCAAAGTATCAATAAGTTTGGAGATTGACCTTCCTGACGGACATGGTGTATTGTTATCACGTATTACACGCACTCCCCTTTTGCAACTATGCACTTTTGCCAACACAAGAACAAGAAAAGTCTTGGGGGCAGCAGTCCTATGGAGGCAGAATCTGTGTATGTGTGTGTGTATTAAAAAATTTGGTTTTTTGAAATTCTGACTTCGGATTCTTAAAGATCATCAAAAAGTAGAATAGGAATGTCTGTAAGACCCCCCTACATCTCTTTGTCTTTATCGATAAAATTGGTTCAAAACGTTAAAAGATCTACACTTTCAGTGCCTCTATCTCCTAAATGGTTGGATCAATTGTAAAAACACCAAAAATAAAACATTCTCGATTGTTGTGTACAATCTGAAAATTTCATCGAATATAGGGTTCCCATTTGAAATTTCCCTACGAGGGCTAATATTGGCACTATTAAATAGCATTCAAAAATATTTGACACGTGTTTTTTTCTTTTTTTTGACAAGACCTGTATTTTTCGATATTTAGACCGTTCCGGGACGTTTTATTCACCCGGTATAAAAAGCGAGCTTCTTTTGATAATTATTGAGCATTCTTATTACATATTAAATTTAAAGAATAAATGATGTAGTTTTATGATATTTAATTGCTTCTAGTGAATAATGAAAACATACTTCAATAAGTTCATAAAATGATCACAAGAATCCGTCACTACCAGTTTTTACATTTTATCGTTTAGCGGTTTGTTTATTCGCAATGGACAAATTACTCAGGTATTCTCCAAGAATGAGTGCTAATTAGTTTAAAATGTTTGATTATGCTGAATTAACACGAAATCGGAAATATAATTTAGGTACATGGTACCAAGTTTCAAGAATGTGGGATGGTAATCTTTTGCTAATCTACATATAAAACAAAGGGACAATGCTATTTAAAAATCAGATATAAAACAATTTTAAACCTGCGAAATGACATTTTTTCCCATTAAAATTAACGAACTTCTTCCTAATTAGAATGTCTATAATGCCCAATTACCTGCGTTTTGGGCACTACATTTTCAGTGAAAAGAAAAAAGTTGGGCATCTGATGACAGTGTCGAGCTTTCGCAATAGACGATAATGCTGCTAAGCTAGAATGTGCACAGAAATGCCCTCTTCCCATGTTAAGGAATAGAAGAGTCGCGCTCAGCTATCGCGAAGGAGTATTTCTCAAATTTCGGTGTATGACAGAACGTCAGATTTCATTTGTGTCAGGTATTACTAATAAATTGATATATATCTAGTGATATAGTTTTTGAATTATTTCATAAAAAGAACTGAGATTCGAACATAAAAAAGGTTCCATATAAGAAGGGAAGCTTCTGCAAATTTCCTCTCAGACATTAATGACGATTGAGCAAAATTGAGGCTTTAATGCATAAGAGAATCTGATAAAAATATTTAATGGAGTTCTCTCATTAAATCGGAGCACAGAGTTTTTCTTTCTAATTCTGAAGGAGTAAAAGGAGAAACTGTTCCTTATGACCATTCCCCGATAATATAGAAGAGAACATCTTCCGTTTCCTCTTCTTCTCTGAGAACCTAAAGAGGACGATCAGATAAAAATCTCTTCGACGTCATCGAGAGGGAATGCTCCAAAGTAATGACCCCAGACGGATATTATTTGAAGGGGTTGATAGCAACTTTAGAGGATAAATATTCGAGGGTTCCAGAGGGAAGATAACGGACCCTGCTGCACGTGGGGTCTCGCAATTGATGAGCCAGAAAAGCTGTCAGAATAAAAAAAAATAATCATGTATAGTACTTGTAGAGAAGAAATGCTTCCATGTAAATTACGTTGGCCTAGAAACTCACCAAGAAAGCTCTTTATGCTTATTTTGAATTACTTACAGTTTTATGGGACAATTGTGCTAGTGATCCTGAGAGTCTAAAGTGGAGATAAGAAAGCAGCTGGGATACAAAACCATTAATTATGAGATTTTTAACGAGGAAATATAAGCGTAACTCTTTTGCTCTAATAATTTATTATTATGGAATTTTTTCTATATACCGTAACGTATAGAAACATAAGGAAAACCGGTGGGATTGAATGAACTACTGTATAAAAAAATAATGATTAGCTGACGTCATCATTAATACTTTACTTAAAAACCAGAAAGATTCTAGTCTACTTAGTTTAGAAAATTTTATTAGGCTTTAGATAAAGCTGAATAGGTATCTAGTTAATGAATTCGTGTAATCAAAATTCAAATTTTACGTTAACCAATCAAATCATTAATTTTACGATTACCCTCTCGTGTTAAATTGTGCTCTTGCATGGAACTCTTATTTTTTAATTTCAAAATAATTTTTATTAGTAATACTCAACTAATTTCCTTTAGATTCATTAATATAGGATGCAGTTGCCATATTTTCTATTCCCTTTCACAAGAGAATGAAGATAGCCCTGTTGCGTTCTTTAATAGCCTCATCTCGCTAAAGGTTTCTCACTTTTCTATATAAGGTAAGTGAGTCAGATAGAAGTCAGGTTTTTACGTAACAATTTTAAACGTGTTAAATTATATTCAAAAATGAGTCTGAAGTAGATACAGAATGTTAAAAGAATAGATATCTACAGCAAAATCGGTTGCTTTTTTCTATTTATTCTAGACGTTATTTCTCTACTGGACGCTAGAATCGTTTGTAATGGAATCGGCTTCATTTGTCAGCTGTATAATTTTTGAACTGTAGTTTTAGAATTGGATTTTAGGTTAGCATTCAAAATATTCAGAAACTGCCAGCATAGGGA
>JAHWFO010020125.1:432482-466917 GCA_023313115.1 Rhysida immarginata
CCAAACAAAAAAAAAAAACCCTCAATTTTTATATCATTTTTTAATAAATTGTTAGATCAGGTATCAGAAATTTATCTAGTTACCCAGAAATTTACTAAATTTATCTTTTGTTTATTTTTATAATTTTTTTTTCCTAAACTTAATTTACCTAATTAATTAACCGGTGATAGCATTGGCGAAAGAATATAAATTTTGTTATGATATACGTACATTGAAATGACGAATTAAAATAACTTAAAATACTTCAGATTTATTTTGGTGTTTTAGTTGTGTTGCTGATTCTTATTACTCGACATTATTTAACTATACTACAATAACAATTGACATTATCTATTATACAGGGTGTTTCATAATTGGTGTCCCGTATTTAGGTCCAAATAACGACTCAAGGGGAACAGATTGGGTGAAATGAATATTGATTATTTGGTTTTAATGTCCCCTAATTCAGAATAAACACATTTCGCGTCCCTGGGGGTGAAGGGGTAAATTTTGAAAATTTTAATTTTGTAGGGGTAGGGATTAGGGGTGTTATTTAGAAAGTTGTAAAATATGGGTTTAGCAAAGAACCCGGTGAAAAAAATCTCATCCCCTGCCCCTTATCGAGTGGGTAAAGTGAAAGGTATGGCAAGCTAATGTATACAAAAACAGAAAAACTCATTTCCCATTTCCCATGTACAGTTTTCAAATTTCATAATGTTTTTCCTGGGGAGGAAAGCCCGGTCGAGTTTATTAGCTTTTCAGGGTAATGACTCATTCATTCTCATTAATTTTCCAAATGTAGGCCCTACTGTTTTCTAATAAGTATGGTTTTTGTCCACATCGGCTAGCCATACCTTTCACTTTACCCACTCGATAAAGGGGGCAGGGCATGAGATTTTTTCACCGGGTTTTTTGCTAAACCCACATTTTACATGATGCTCTACAACTTTCTAAATAACACATGGGGTCTAACCCCTAACCCTACAAAATTAAAATTTTCAAAATTTACCCCTTCACCCCCAGGGACGCGAAATGTTTTTATTCTGAATTAGGGGACATTAAAACCAAATAATCAATATTCATTTTCCCCCTACCTGTTCCCCTTGAGACGTTATTTGGACCTAAAGATGGGACACCAATTATGAAACACCCTGTATAATGAAATTTCAAGTTTTTGCTTAGGTGTTAAGAATTGAGATTTTTGAAATATGAAAGTTTTTTTCTATCCAACTAGGAAGCATTATTATCAAGTCCATTGTTTGGATTGGCGGTTGTAAATAATTTGAAAAAAAAAGTAATGGTTTCGATTGTTACGAAAGTATTATTAAACTCAGGATAGTCGGAAGAATTTTAATTATTGCAAATTTTTTTTTATCTGACAACCACGGTCTATAGCAATGACGTATATTAAAGATAGACTCCGAATCCTATTGTTAACAGCGGCAAAAAGTGAAGCAAAGTGAGCCATGATAGTTCTGGGCAGGAGTGAGCCGTGGAGTAATTAGCTGTCTGGCTGCTTTGTTTCTGAAGATTTTGGGCCTGAGGAATAATTAATTCAAAACCATTCCTCAAAGTTAAACAGCGTGCCACTGTACAAACAGACAAGAAAAATTATCAGGAATCACTTTCCACAAAAATAAATCAAAAATACGTAACTAAAATGAAAATACGTAACTGAAAGACAATCGAAACGAAATTGAAATTGAAACCATGATCGAAAAATTGTTTATAAAATGTAATAAAATACTTCAAATACAAAGTAAACGAAAAGATAAACTTATCACTCCGTGATCGGCGTGTGAAAGAATTATTAATCAGCTACTCTCGTGTTTAGCCATGTGTTTTGCATCATCTTCACTCACTTTTGGCCATGACAGTTCTGGGCATGGAGCTTCCCAATTTGCTTCAAGTTACAACAATAGGATTCGGAGTCTATCTTTAATATACGTCATTGGTCTATAGATATTCATGGTCATCGAGCTTCGGCCATTTTCCATTGTTTCAAGAAGCTAAGGAAAACAGATCGCGCCAGGTGCCGCATCGATCGCACTATTCCCGACCGCAACCTGCAGTAGAGATTTTCATTGAAACTGAATACGAAAGCAAAGTTTCTGTCTGCCGATAGGGTGGCGCTGCAGGCGCTGTTGGGCAGATTGTACATGCAGCGCCACTTTTCAATAGAGTTCCCGCCCTACCGGGAGCTAGAAACTTTAGCTTCATTTTAACAATGGAGCTCGATGACCATGAATATCTATAGACCGTGGGCGAGGTCAAAAATGCTAACACCGAGTTGAGTTAGTGAAGAAAATCATTGTTGCAACGATAGTCAACAATATGTTAACAATCGAGCAATAATCATTGCTTCACCAACCCAACTCGGTTGGTGCATTTTTGACCTCGCCCCGTGCTGACAACCGAAGAGTTTGAGCAAACGATTAGCGCTCCTTATTGACGTAACCAAATATTTAATTTGTTTTGAGAAGCACAGGAAACGTGTTATTAAATTTAGAATAATCAAACATTTTTAAATTAAAATTAATTCGGACTGAAGTCTTGAAGGACTGAATTACGAACCGACCAACAAATTGACCATTATGATTAAAGATCGTTAAACGGTAAAAGGAAAACTGCGCAAAAGATGACTGATGAAAATTAATATCAGTCATTAATACGAGGGTCGTTTAAATTTGACCTGAACTTTATTTTTTGCAAATTCCATTTTGTAAAAATCTAAACTTTCTTTGTTGGGATGACAACTACCGTCTGTTATGCAAATGCGCACCATCATCCAGTTGCCATGACAACCGATTGTTTGTTTAAACAAAATGGCGGACAGCAATGTGTTGACCAAAGTGGAACAACGGATAATCATCAAGTTTCCCCACAACGAACAACGAAGGTGTGAAAGCATCTGAAATTCATCAGAGACTTCAAAGACAGTTCATCGAGTCATGTCTGTCTCGATCATCCGTCTTTGCTTGGTGCCAAAAGTTTGAAGGAGGGCGAGAATTCACTGGCAATGAATCTCATAAGGCAAGGCCAGCAACTGCTGTCAATGACGGCATCATCGCACAAAAAATGAGCAGATAAGGGACAACAGGCGGATTCATGTTCGAGAATTGGCTTCAATACTGAACATCAGCACTGGCAGTGTGGAGACCGTCATCCACGATAAGCCGAAATTCAACAAGATCTGTGCCAGATGGGTCCCTAAGCCGGCACTAAGGAAAAAGTGGTGTTTGTTTTCTGCAAGATAATGCCCGACAACACACAGCCAAACTGACAATGGACATACAGACGGAACTCAAATGGGACATCTTACCACATTCTCCATAAACCCCGGGTCTCTCCCCTTGCGACTATTACCTTTTTGGACCATTGAAAGAGTTCTTGGGAGGACAGAGATTCGGCTCCAGTGAAGAAGTGAAAAAGGCTCTCTCGACATAGTTTCGACATCGGCCTGAAGATTTCTATCCAGATGCTCCCAGAACGCTGGAAAAAAATGTGTAGAGAAGCAAGGACAGTTCTTTGATAAATACCTTGTGTGTGTATGTGATGATTGTTGCGTGCTTTTTTTTCCTCAAAAACGCGCACAGAACGGGTACGCGCAGAGGTCGGAGAAGTGGTCAATTAACCGGGGCAATAAATAAGTAATGCTTTAACGAGTGATTAAGAATTTTAACAAGTGCGTTTTATAGGAAAAGGCCAGGGTAAGGGAATGCCGACAGGAAGCTGGTGAAATATGTTAGGAAGAGACATTTGTGATCAGTCTTGCTTGAAGGTCAAGGAGAGTAAAAAACCTCATAAGTCTTTGTCCAGGGTGGAGGAAAAAAAACATCGGTGCTAACAGTTCTGCAAAACAAACAAACAGTCGGACAGAATAAAAAGTTCCAGTAAGCAAAACTTAAGTGTACGATAATCTATGAGATACAGCGGACTTAACACGACATGAACCCAGAGCGACTATGTAGAATGTATTCCGGAAGTATCAGGAGACGAGTGAAATTGGGATAGGAAGTTCATTAGTGGCTCATAAAGGAATAGCCGACAAGTAGATGAGTGGTAAAGTCTGTTGTGAAAGAAAAAATAAAAATAAAAGAAAAGCAAAAAAAAAAAACAAAAAAAAACACCAACAAAAGCAGACGAATCAATTAAATAAAACTAACTAAAGAAAAGTAAAACTTAACCAAATAAGATTGACAGGAGACAAGGGGAGGGTAAAAGTACAAGGGCTACTAGAAGGAAAGAGATGTCTAGGAGAAGAAGAAGAAGGGGGAATAGGTAGGAAAAGTTTAAGAGGCGAGTAGTAGGTAATCTTACTTGGGAAGGCGAAAGAACAACAAAACTAAAGAGAAATTATAGCTGGAGAACTGTAAGATGATCTTAAAAGAATTGGGGGTTGTTTTGCTGGAGAAAATAGGGGTAATCATAATCCTGGATAAAGCAGAAAAAGAAAAGAAATAAAACACAAAAGAAAAAGTTATAAAACTTTTGACATGGTATTCGTTATAACTCAAGGGCAAACTTGAATGAAATTCAGTAGCGTTCCAAAACTATGGTGCTTGTAGCTGAGGCGATGCGAATAAACGGCCGAAGCGCAACGAAGAGGGTAGGTAGAACAACATTCTAGCATAAAAATCGGCAAAACTTATATACTGAAGCTAGACGTGGTCAGCAACCTTCTGCGGACGACGCAACGTCAATAATTTTCACTTGAAACAGCGAGCGGAGAGGGATAACCCAACCAATTCAATCACCGCGACATTGCAACGAACTTGTATGACGGAACCAAACGAAGAGAACACAATATGGTCCTTTCCCGATTCCTACGATTGTGATTATCGTGGAACATTCTTCATAACCGCCGTGCGTTTCACGTTTCCTTCTACAAGACAGCAATCTGGAAAATCAGCCAAAGACCTGGTAGGTTGATTCCGTGTCCACTGAACGAAATGCGCTGGCCCAACGGGACCACGACCAGCTAAACCAGAACGATCTGGCTTCAACTCCCAATTTTTTCTGAATAATCCTAGGTTCCAAAAAAAAAAAAAAAAACAAAAAAAAAAAAAACTAGCCCCATGGGCTTGCGGCCCGTTCCGACGCGCAATTTCTTCTAACAAAGCCCTGGATTCCTTTCCAACAATATCTACAGTTATCATAAGTTTCATTAGTAAAAGGCAACGGCAAATCGCCAATTCAAAAAATTAAATGTTATTAGAAATCAACATTTATAAAAGCGGTAAAAAAACAAAAAAAAAAAATATTTAATCTCTCAATGAATATACCAGATCATGAACTGGAAAAAAAAACAAAACAGAATCCAAGGTCTAACCTCAGACGTATGTAACTCCTTATTTGAAGCGAAGGGCCGAATTCGCTTGAGTATGTATGCTCGTTGCTGAAGATTGACCCGGACAGTCCGGTATTTTGAATCCTACTCATAATAGTAAAAGAAACGATATAAAAATTGAACTTTTATTTGGGGTCATGTCCTTTGTGCTTTTACTGTGGAAGGTTTGCACTTGGAGCTTTATTTGTACAAAGGAGCTTGGCTTTGAAGGAGGAGTTGTCCTCTTTTGCATTATTTGTGTGTCGGTTTATGTCCTACCCACAGGTACAAAACTACACCCCCTTGTACAAAATTCCTACCCAGAAAACGCTTAGAAATTTTTTATAACAGAATCCATATCCCTAAAATATTTTATTTTTCTATTAATTAGAGGTTTTTGTGTTCATATTTTGAGTTCTCTTTATCATTTAATCTTTATTTTCGAATTAATAGCTCTTATTGGTTAACGGTGGAATCAGTGTTGTTCTCCCATTGGAGGGAGCAATATCGATTGAGTGAATTCTCAGCAAGGCAACAAAAATTTTACTGTTCAATGGCTTTCCATTGGTTGGAACATCTTATGACATCAAACAATACAATCGTTTATTACTTCATAAAAAAATGAATTAAGTTAATTTGCTTCGCCACTGCTGTTTCCAGAAAGCTAGTGTTTTTCCAAGATGTTCTTCACCTTGCGACATTCATGTGGTTGCAAGCTTTTATATTTGTTAAATTGAATTTCATAAATTTAAGAGCTATATGAATATTTCTTGTGAGGAAAGGTTAAAGCTTAAGCAATTTCTCGAATTCTCAGCGGGATGGCTACAAATCCTCTTTCGGACCTCCTTTGAAATGCCATGTTGAATAAAGAGGATTCGTGTCGAGAATTAAGACGACCAAATGACAGTCGGATCCTTTATGTCTCTTCACCTAATTGCGATTAGCTACGACACACAAAAGACTGTCGGTGCTGTCGGTGAAGCCTTTGGCATCTCAACTCGTGTCATTCTTATATCAAACTATCCTTTTCTTTGTTTCTTCCCCCCCCCCCTTTATTTCCTTTACATATAAAATGCGCTTGGTTCACACTTTGAAGGTAAACGCTTCAAAGGCTTTTTTCCCCGCTCCTTTATCTTCTTGAATATCTTCTTTCTTCTGTTTGTCTGTGTGTGTCTGTCTGCCTGTCTCTCTTTTTCTCGCTCCTCTGTTTTTGGCAACGTCAGACACTTAACTGTCAGAGCTTTCGGAGAGGGGCAACATTGTCAATTGGGTGATTAATGGAGATGAAGCAAGAATTTAAATTTAGCCTCGTGCTCGTTAACCGCGAGCGGAAGGTGACACGACGAATGCGCCTCCGTGGCAATTAGCGGCAACAAGCACTCGCCTGCAAAATTATTGACTAATTAGTGAGCGCCGAAGAGGGGACGGCTGGAGGCTTCGTGATTGATGATGCGAGAGATGGACAAACAGGCAAGGAATCCTGAAACCCTCGCCCCACCCCCCTTGCCTCCATCTTTATTCTCCTTACTCTCTTTTGGCTCCAGACAATATCTCATGTCCCCACCCTCGTTTGCTTGCCTTATGAACTATATACATCCAAGAAAATCAGGGTTACAGTCTCATCAACGTTTCTATTTGTATAATCACTGTGTTTTGTATAAATGGGAAGAAATAGCTAATTAAAATTATTTTAGAAATAAAAAAAAATTAATTAATATCTCAAAATTTATTTGATATTAAAATAGCATGATAATAAGATCTAAATAATGCCCAAAATTTCATTTAACAGATCCTCTAAAAAATTTAAAAGAAAGAGAAACGGGGATAATAATAAATCAATATGTTTCTATCAAGTTGGAATTCGCATCAATCAAAGTCTTTTATCAAAACTATTTAATTTAGCACTTCTTTAGGTGACAACACTGAAATCAAAACATGCAATTTTAGTCTAATTTTTTCCCTGCCATTCTTTAATGACGTTCAAGGAATTTAATTTATAAACTTGAGGTTTAACAATGTCCAGAAAAACGACACTGATTCAATTATGAAATGATCAGCAGAGTTCTCTGCGGTCCTTTTTGCTTTTACCGTTTGGCGATCTTTATTCGTAATCGGTCAAGTATTCGTCGAGAATGAATACATATTATCGTAGTTTTTGGATTATAATGCGCTCATTATACAATAAAGTTTAAAATATCGTTTCTGCGCGTTATATAAAATTGTGCAAAATATTCTGATTTTGATGTGAAAATTCCAAGCTCGACGTGAAAATTTCTTTATTCTAAAAAAAAAAAAAAGACCTAACAATGAACTGCCTACTAATATTTTGGAACTCTCCTGTTCTGAAAGTGACCATTTTGATTATGAAGGATTTGAATAATAAATTGTTATTTTTGTAAAATTATGATCATTTTTTTACAATAATCTAGGTGCGCATAATACATGGCTGTGCTTTATACTAGGGAAAGTTTTCCAAACCCACAAAAAAGCTGGATGCGCATTATACACAGGTGCGTATTATAATCCAAAATTACGGCAACTTTTAATTTAAATTATTTGATTCGTCAAAATTAACACCTCTCTCTGCTTCTCAAAAAATAGCTTAAATAGTCCTCCATACTTGATTATGTGATTGAGGAATGCTAACCGTTTGCTATATCAGTTCGTTGTAGGCATGCGAGGTAGCAACAGTGCTGGTGAGCAATAATGTACAAGGATCATATTAAAAGTCATGAGCAACAGTTTTTTACAAATCATAATTTATTGATACAGAAAAGATAAGTATATCATCTTGACTTATAAATTTTTCTTCATTTTTTGACATATTCTCCATTTTTCTGCAGACGTTTTTTCTATCGTTCTGCAAGCTTGAAAATTCCATTGCGGCAGAACCCCGTTCCAGTGTGACCATTTCCAAGTTTTCCTGCAATTTCAGACATTTTTGAAATGTTTGACCCATCTTCTAACATTGCTAGCGCCCATACACGCGTATTCTTATACACGTTGAAGTCTTTGGTGGATTTCAGTAGCGGGAATTTGCTCTTTAACAAGGAATTCAATGAAAGCATGTTGACGAAACGAAACATCATTCTCATCTATTTGTATCTCGTGCGCGTGGTCAAGTAAAAAAGGATACTGACCTCAAAATACCTCTACACGTTGTTTAAAGTTGGTAAATTAAGATGTTATAAATGTTTTCTCTATATTAATAAAATCTCATTTGTAAAAAATCTTGCTCAAAAAGTTTCAGAGATTCTCGGATAAATTGAGTTTGAGCCTCTCAATAGCACTTTTTTCAGCTATAAAAAAATTGTCAAACAGCGAATTCACCTTTTTTTGTCGACCGCCGGACCTAAACCCTTTAGATTTGACATCTGAAGAATGTGGATTCGGAAGAGGAGCTGGTAGCTCGAATTGTTGGCATGCATTGCTGATCACGCTCAATGGTTTGAACGTCTTTTGTAATTTTGCAAACACTTACTATTTGGTTATTAAAAACGTTATAACCATCGGTATCAAGTTTTCCAGTTTTTCCGTTTTCTGGAAATACATTAACCCTGAGAGATAATATTATGAGAAAGTCACAGACAGATATTGTATTTATGATGTTTAACAAATTTTTTTTATGTATACTGACAAAATATATTCAAAATAAGGTCCTAAAAGTTTGTACATAGAGTCGTAAACACTCTGTATAATGTGTGACTGCCTACTTTTTGGCGTTGTTTCGTTGAATGATAATGTCAATCTGTTCGATTCACGAAAAATATTCACTGTTGGAAATAGAAACGCAAAATGCATCATGTTTCATACTTTTTTTGATTTCTGTCGTAATAATACACCTGCGAAAACGTCTCTCCATATTAAATAATGAGTGAGTGGGGCTCAGCGAAGGCACACTTTCCATGTTTCTTAATTAAAAAAATAACCAAAAATCTAAATTATCATAAAACAAATATTTTGTTTATTGTTCTATAATTTACAGCAAATATAAAAATTAATTATTATTATTATTAATTAGAGGCTTGCATTATTGAAAAATATTCAGTTTGTTAAATAATATATAAAATTAATCTCTTCATCAAAATGAATGAGGCATAAAATAAATTATAAAATAATTGCTATTAATAATGATTTTATCGGAGTATATATGTACATTAACAAAAACTTTCTCAATTAAGACAGTAAATTGATTTTCCAAGATTGAAGAGCAATAAACAATGATTAACGCTGGAAATATCGTATAGAGCAAAGAATGAAATTATTTACAAAACGAAGTTTCAAGCTAACTTATTTAGAGTTATAACGACAGCTTATAAAGAACTGGAACTTTTAATCTCGAATTACAACATTCTTAAAATAAGTGTGCATAAAAGTGTAACAAAACATAGAAGTATTATATAACTGATTTCTAACTATTCAGAATACAAAGAATTTTAAAAGTGTGTGAAAGAGATCAAATTGAAATTAACAAGGAAATATAAACAATTTATATAATTAATCTCAGTTTAATTAATAAAATTTTAATGTTAATTACTGCTGATAATAATAATAATAATATTAAAACACAGTGGTGATAAAGATATTATTATTTAATTAAACTGAGACGGATTATAATAAGCATCTTTGTACACTTTCTTACTTTACAATGAACATTAAAATCAGCACAGAAAGAGTAACTTACTTTACAGTTGTCAATAACAAGTATTACTATCAAATAATTAATTTAAGATACAATATATTGCTCATCGCGTTCATTACTTATTGCTTTGAAGTTCATTTCAGTTCGTATTTCTTAAATAAAATTTTTTAATAATGAAAGAAAAAAAAAAGTTATTTTCGAAGGAAAGTTTCAGGCGAATCACAGTCTCGTCGACAACGTGAAAGTTCATTTTTGGCGAAATAAGGTTCATCTGGAACCGTAGTCGAAATTCGGTTGCCGAGGCCTTGGGTAAAGGCTGCCCGGCGAGAAGGTCTGGTACGGCGGGTTCGAATAGACGGGGCTACGGGAGTAAGGTGTTTGCCGCGTCTTCAGCGGATACGTGTACGAGTCGTAAAGGGGTCCGTAATTGCAGAGTTCGCCCGAGTATTGTTGGCCCATGGCATATGGCTGCATGTGGAGGGAGGGGTTCAGAACCCGAGAGAGCAGTGGGTTGGTCTGGGACTCTTCATCGTCTAGAAAACAAACGCATAATTAGACATTGAAGATGTTGTACAATTGAAAAAGAACATCTTAAAATTCAAAATAGATTTAAAGTAGCGTGTCAGAAAATGAAATTACGAATTTTTTTTTTCCTATTTAGAACAAAAATGGATTTTTCCAAGGAAAAAAAATATTCCCAGTGAAATAGTCTGTGCAAGTCGAAGACCTCTCGTGTCAGACAGTCTCCCTCAGTTCTAAGAAATGTGCTTTTTAGCAAAACCTCTACTTTACTTACTAACTCAGTGCAATACTGCTTACATCTTAATTACTCCAGATGTACACCTGAAAACTATAGCGTACGTAAACATCATTGCTAACCATCATTGTTCATGGTTCCAGAGCAGACATGTATCGTAATTTCTGGATTATAATGCACGTATTATAAAATAAAAAAGTAAAGAAATCGTCACTGCGCATTGTACATAATAATATTCCGATTTTGATGTTAAAATTCCGAACTCTATGTGAAAATTTCTTTATTCTAAAGAAATACATGTACGCAGTTCTTAGACATCACAATTAATCATGTTTTTAAAGCTGCTGTTCACTCTCAATGGGAGGAGTGGATACAGAAAGGGATCCATTCTTTTACGGCGTCAGGCTGTATGCATCAGGCGACCTTGCCAGAAGTCTGCCAATGGGTATATATACTGCTTGGCAGCGAGTTAAAGTAAATGCTTTTGTGAAAGCAGGGATTACCCCAGGTGATGATATTGAGGATCACGAGAAAGATGAAAAAGAAAGGGTAATGAGATCCAACAATGAACTGCCTGCTGATATTTTGGAAGTCTTCTGTTCTGAAAGTAATCATTCTGATTATGAAGGATTTGAATAATAAATTTTTTTACAATAACCTGGGTGTGCATAATACATGGAAAAGTTTTCCAAACCCTCAAAAAACTAGATGCGCATTATACTTAGGTGCGCATTATAACCCAAAAATTACCGACAGGATAGTTCTAAGAACAGCGTTAAGCCTACATCATTATGGGATAGTTCCAGGAACATTCCAGCGAGTTTCACTTGCAATAATGGCCTGAATCCTATCGAGCCTCTTTGGGACAATCTGGTACGAACTATAAGATTCGCATATATAACTTGTCAAATCTCCAGTATAAGTCTGACAAACTTATATCTCCACCGTACTCTTTACCTCCACAACGTTATCGGTTTTTTTGTTGAATCTATTACCAGACGAATTCAGGCTCTTTTGAAGTTAAAGATGGCTATTGTATAATAAATTGTTACTAGCACAACTTGTTTAGTAAATTATTTGTTTTATTTTTTTATATATATACATAAGATGTACGGATCCAGTGAAGGATTGTCAAGACTTTCTTGATGCGTGTTGAGGATTAATAGCTATAGTTGGATAGTGGAAACGTTAAAACGAGTTGCTTGTGCTGCGAAGATAATCTTGGCGCTCCTAAAATTAAAATGAACTGCCATGATTGTATGAGCATATTATCATAATAGGTGGAAACCATATGTGGAATCATAGAATAAAGATAATCATTAGACTGTTCGCGTACGCGTCTGTAATAACACGATCTTTTAGGATACGATACGTATAACTCGTTATATTAATGGTAATTACCTTTGACTTCTTTTGAAGAATACGATGGCTGTCCTAGGACTTGATGTACAGAGTTAGGCCTGTGGTGATTTCTCACCCTCTGTACCGGCTGAAGGTGGTTGAGAACTTCAACGACACTGGGAAGAGATAACAATAAAAGAAAAATATCACATCAAAGACTCCTTTTAAGTAAAGCAAATGATTCTTATCAGTGTAAATTAATTATTCATATTAATTGTTTACATTAAGACGATCATTTCCGTCTTAAGAAAAATGAGACTATTTTTAGCATACGGTTGGTTTCAACTGCAATCTTGTTAAATCCGTAGTTTCGATAATCGGACATACGAACGCGGTGTTAGAAAATAATCGAAACTCGGATTCATGTGCACTTATAAAGGCGCCAATTGGCAGACTGATGGTTAAAAAGCTACAGAAGAGGCAGCTGGATGCGTAACTTTGTAGCCTTAATATTTTTAAATTCTCAAAAATTATGGATAGCATTCCGTAATACTGTATTTCAATTTGGTGGGAATCTGTGAGATACATGTTCGTGTAATTCCCCTGTGAGTATGGACTCCACCAATGTTCGGAACTATTATAAAAGAATATCTTTTCAAGATTCAAGTCGTCGCATCCAAACGAGCCATTCAGTTTTGCACAAACGTTTGGAGAAATTAAGATCTGGAGATTTGTGGAATCTTAATCATGCTTCTGGAACCAAGCTAGTGTTGTAGTATGTGCCGTTGTCGTGTTGAAAGAGACTTTTCAGGAGCGAAAGCTATGACTATGAATAGATAGACGTGGTTGGTAACAACAGTTCGATCGGACAGAACTGCCTGCACAGTTGATGCACACAGGATCGCCTCTTACTATTTACAACCAGATCCACCCCTGGTGAATATGGTGAAAAGGGAAGCATGATTTATCAGACGAAGCCAAGCTTTTCCCGATAGGCATCTTTTTTTTGCGATTAGAAGCATAGTATCCGCATGGTCGTCGACTATTAGCCAATATGGGACATAGGTCGAGCTGAAGTTCTCATTTATGCAAGAGCAACAGTTGTACGAGAAAAGCTCAACATGTTGGCAGTTCCAGAAATAGTGAAAATATCTCGCCTTTGAAGGTTTTATAATCTTTGGCTTATCCCACTTGTTCGTTCGTTAGGTTTTGTGCGCGTTAATACGAGGTACGTCCAGAAAGTTCCGTTTGGTAGTACAAAAAAAAGCAAGTTCTTTGAATTATTTCTCTACATAGCTCTCACCATTTTAAAGGCACTCATCATAGCGGGGCACAGGTTTTTGTATCCCTTTTCATAGATAAGTTGCCCCCTGTATTGAGGGTTTCTTTTACCCCATGATCGTTGTTGAACTTCTGGCTACTTTTACCTAGCGACTTTCATCTCTTTTTGCACCTGAAGTCGTTCCGTGGTGGCAATATCTATTGAAAGGGATTAAAAAAACTCTTGCCCCGCTTTGATAAGTACCTTCAAAATAGTTCAAGGTAAGGTTATTTAACATCTGAGGTTTGGCATGTTAAAAAAAAATCCTCCTAAGAACATCCAATAATTATTTGTAATAATTTTTTTTCTGAGGTACCTGCTTTTTTGTCCTTATCAAACGGAACTTACTTTCTGGACGTACCTCTATCTAGATCATTTTGCGCTCGGTTCCACAAGACTGTTATCGTTGCACGTTCCTTAGACAAATAAAAACATCCATGTCCAAATGAGATTTGAACCCACGACCCGATGAATTCGAGAACTGGAAAGTCTATGCCCCAGCACTAGGCCACCTTGCTCGCTAATATATTACGTGTTAGAAGTTAACCATTTAAATACTCTTGTTCTGCGGTCACATGATCGGAGCTATTGATTCTACTAAGAAGGGCTTCTTCATAAAGTGACCAGTCAGTATAGCTGGCTTACTGCCAATTAGCGTTGCGGAGCATATTTTCAAACACAGAATTTAAAAAATACAGCGCAAATTATACGTGCGAGAAAGTTCCTTATTGTTCTTATTGGTCGTTTAAAAAGCCATAAAAGCCATATAAAAATCACTACTATAAAAGAATGACATTCATAACAATGCATATGACTTTCTAAAAAAATATTGGGTTAAACCTGAGAAGCAATTTCTCTAAATTTAATTTTAAAATTTCCCCAAGTAAATCGTAGCAAGTTATCCAAGCCGTTTCACAGACGCTGCTTTCACTTAACTTCAAAGAGAAGTGGGTGCTTTTTTTTTTTTTTTAATGAAAAATAATAAATAAATTTCGGTTGGCGGCGAAAATTTTCTTTCCACTCTATAAACTCATTTAAATTTTTTTTTGAACTTAGAAAAAAAAATATTATGCTACGTTGCCGAGTGCTGTCATTTTTGTTTGAACTCTATTAATGGTATAAATAAACAGGGGCTTGGGCGAGCAGTAGATCAATGGCGGCGAAATGCCTCAACAGATACATTGACGAGCGCGTGCAGCTACACACATAAAGAGTTCCTTCTGAGTGCTTCCACATGGACGAGCGAAAACATTTCCCATCTGCCACAGGTTCGAGGCAGAAGTGATCAAAAATGGAAAAGTATTCACCAACGTCCACTAGAGAATCAAAATAGGTCCGTTTTGCGTCGCGCCGAATTAAATTTGTTTTTTATGTATATGAATGCATACTCTCGCTTTAAATTAACATTTATATAAAGCACATGTATACAATAAAAGATGAGCGGTTTAAACACTGAACTCACCAGTCATCGGGATCACAGTCTCTAAAGCCTTTGGCGAAAGGATTGCTGGCAATTTTCAGCTGAGTTATCTATAAAGGAGAGAACAGATGTCTGATTACCATGCAATAACCTTAATTGAAAACAATATCCAGCGATCATTTTATCAAGCAACCCGGCATTCATGTATTCAATATCTATCAATAAGATGCCGGGTTGCGTGATAAAATGATCATCCAATTATTCGGATACTGGATTTGGATTTAGCAAGGAATTTGATCCTCAGAGCATTCCTTTGCCACTTGTTCTTACTATCTTATCGGGGGAAAATGCTCAACAGCCAGACCACATCAAATAAAACAAATATTTAAAATAATTTAGAAGCACGTTCCTTGTTCTAAGAAGCAAAACACATTAAGAAACTAAAGTTTATTTTCTTTTTCTTCGCATAGAAACAAATACATATAACAAACGAGACAATTCAAATTTTTGCGGTCGGAATTCCATTTTCAGGACCTCATCTCTAAACAAAACTATCCACACAATTGCAGAGGAAATTATGCAATGTACAATAACAAGACAACACGAAAACCTTATTTCGTTTCTTCCATTAAAGCTTCACGAACCCGTAAAGCAGTTTTTATTTTGTTTAAGACGTATTTCGTCGAAAGGCGTGAACCTTTCGAGTAAGGGTCACCTCGTCTACCATGTAAACACACACACATCGGTCTCCCTTCGTAGCCATACGATCTCCTTCCCAGCAGCAGTCACGTGATATATTACTGGAGAGGGGGTTACAAAAAAGAATACCTTAGCACAGGAAGAAGAGCATTCGTCATCCCCATGTAACCCCCCCCCCTTTTTTTTCTCCCAACACCACCTTCCTCCTTCTTATATGGATCCAATCTCGAATTGAGAGGAGTTGAGTTTCTGTCACGTGGTGTTTGGGCTGGGGGAGGACGGGTTTGATGCCCCTGGGGGCCTCAGTCATTTGTCCGTCCGTCATCAGGGGTCATAGAAGTTGAAGCAACATTTTCCGCAGATTAGTCGAGGCTGGACAGGAGAGATGTATTTCACACTCTTGCCCTCACTGTCATGAAATCTCCCACACCTCATAGAACCATTTCCTTTCCTCCCCCCTTTTGTAGTTGTGATAGTAGAAGTAGTAGTTGAGAGCAGCTGGAGTAGGGCTCAGTTTTTTGGTGGGATAGATAGTTCTCCTCTTTTTATTTTTTTCGTGTCTAATGTGTTACGATCCATTAAACTTGAGACGGAAGAATATAAAAGTCCAAGTAAGGGAGGGGAAAATCAACTCATTAAAAGTAAGATCTTAAAGAGATCCCTTTTTTAAAATAATAAAATGAAGGGAAACTTCTTCAGCTAAAGTCTTCATAAACATGTCTAATCCAAACCTTTCATCCCATTAATGTCACGGTTACACTTTCCCAGTGGAGAGGAGGATGAAAAACCACAAGGTCATTTATAAAAATAATTATTAGAAGATAATTAAAAGAGGGCTGATAACGTAATAGCATTACAATAATGATAAAATGTAGGGGGAAGTCTTTTTATCTCTTCTTCGAGAGAAGATGTATATGTAAACATACATCGTATTAAACTTGAAATTTTATTGTAGTATATAAAAAGTGTTTGCAAAGGTCTTGGAAAAATTTAAGTTATGAGGATGCTTTTCATGCTAGAATCCCAACATTCGTTATCATCTTCCAATAGAGCTTCAGATTAGAATTAGTGTACAGAATTCTGACTTGGGATGAATAATGTTGTACTTTTCTATATTCTAATATTACCTCGCACCAATACCTCACTTCACATTCTAAATAGTGAATTACTGCGTATGCTAGTCTATAAGACGACCTTTTTAGTGACTTTTTAGTGACCTAGTCTAAATATTTTGAATTTGACTTCAGGTTCGGATAGAGCACCAAAAAGTAAGTAAAAGTTATGTAGGGCACACATGTCCTATCTCTTCGGGAATATGGCTAAAATGATAGTTAAAGTTAAATATTTTGGTGTTGTGACCAGGAGCAAAGGACCGAACTGTTAACTTTAACTACCAAAATGTTTAATATCCTTATTAAACTGTATGTGGAAAAGTGTTTTCATTTTCATTTATAGTGTTTTCATTTTCATCCACAGTGTCTGGCTTTCTGTTTTACCCAATTAACCACCAATTTGGCCATAGTATAGATAGGACATGTGTGCCTATTTTAACTTTTAGTAACTTTTTGATGCTCTATCCAAATCTGAAGACAAAATCAAAAAATTCGAAAAAAATTGGCACAGAACGACCGACTTTGCAATCCAGTAACGACTTTAAAATTCATAATCCAACCAGAAATAGGGGATCGGCTTATATGCCAGATATATCTGACGAATCGAAACTCGAATGGCATCTGCATGCATACTGCAATGTTTCATCATCTATTGGAATTAAATGCCGATACACAGTACAAAATAGTGAACAATAATAGCGAAACTAAAATAAGGAAGCAAAAATAGCGAAAAACAAAAATAGCGAATTTTGAAAATATGTAGTAGAAACAGTAGCACATGCTACTTCATCATCACCGTTTGAGAAATTACTGGCAAGTGATTATCCGTTTGGCTGTAGCGTTGTCAGGTTGTATTCACAGTCTTTCCTTCTAAGAAATTAAAATTCTTCGAATTTAGTACAAGTAGTTTTACGAATTCACTTGCGTATGAAATGTTTTTTTTTTTAAATGTAGCATAGATAGTTATTTTGTTCTTATGTCTATAAATATTACTTACTATTGGGGTAATAGCAGTCAGTCGTCTGATGCAGAAGACAGACAACATTAATTCTGTCTTCTGCAAGAAGATGATGGAGGGAGCTGATATATGCTGAATCTGTGCCGATTTTGGACGCGATGGTGATCTTTGCGCTTCTTGCGACCTGTGGGTACACCAAGCTTGCTTTAGATGCTCTAGATGGATTTATGTGCAACAAGTTTGCAGGGTGAACTCTTCCTTGCATACTCGGGCTCTAGAGAAGTTTTACGTTTACTTATTTGTGTTTAACTTGATTAAAAATGATTTCATTCTAGTCCAATTAAATTTATTATCTATCCAACTTTGTGTGTTTAGAGTTCTATTGTAATATATATTTATTGTTTATTTGAATATTAATTTAGTCTTTACACGCTTTAAAAACAATGATTTTTCTGTGTGTTGTAAGAAACCAAAACTCTCACCACCATTATCCATCAAGCGGGGTCAATGTAGCATATCCATTTTTTTTCTTCACTTAAACAAATCCATAAAAAGTAGAAAGATATTCCTTAATTCACTCGAAGTGCACACCTTAGGCTATTATGTAGCATAATAAAACGTTCTTTCAGTCGAGAATTTAATGTTTGAAACGTATAAGAGATAAACTTATATTGTGGCAAAATGAACTTAGGGTAAAAAAAATTGAATTCGATTACATAAATAATTATTATACTTAAATTCAAACACTTAGATTAATATTATAGGATAAAGCAGATGATAGATTAGGCAATATTTTCGCTATTAAGGTTTCTCTATTATTTTTTCGCTATTTTGACGCCGTAAGTACTGATGGATAAATAAGCGAAACATCAATTGACCAAAGCACTATATGTGCTATGATTGCACAAAACAAGAAAATGTAGTAAGTTCTTGCTCTACAAATAACATTCTCCAAGGTAACATTAGAATGTACAGGTATTGGACATTGAAACTGAAACACCTGGTAGAAATCCAAAATCTTTATTTAATAAGGTGTTGGGGCACCGTGGGCAGCCAGCACAGCAGCAACACGTCTTGGGAAGGATCGGTAGAGGTCCTGCACAGTTTGCACCCCAGACCATTACTGATCCATCTCCGTGTTTGACTGTGGGTGCCAAGCAGTCTGGGTTGTAGGCATCAGAGGGGCTCCTCCAGACGAATACCCTCCCTGTTGTTTGGAAGACAGTGTAGCTGGACTCATCCGAGAATATGACGCGTTTGAGGTCATCCAACGTCCAGGTTTTATGCGTCCGGTACCACTGAACCCGCTTGGAGGCATTTGTACTACTGATGAAAGGCTTCGGTATAGCAACCCTGCCATGGATGTTGGATTTATGCAGGTAACGACGGATTGTCTTCGTGCTGGAGATGTGTATTCATTTCTGCGGTGATTTCTGCTGCGGTGGTTTTCCGCTTTCGTGCAACAATCCTGGTCAATGTCCTGACGTCTCTTTCCGACAACTTCCGTTTTCCCTTGCAGTTGCTCCTCCTGGACGTGGTTCGTCCTTCCTGTTCATATGCACACATCACCCTGGATACTGTAGCACGTGAGACATCACAAAGTGTGGCAGTTTTGGACACAGATGCACCTGCTAGACGCGCCCCAACAATCTGCCCTCTTTTGAAGTCGGATATGTCTCCCATTATAGCGCTCTGCACAGACAGTTTGAAGCTTACTATCGAACTTTTCTACTGGAGTGACTACCAAGACCTCTGACACGTGATTCATTGATATGCATACGATTAATTACCTAGCAGAAGGTTCTATTCAGTCCTGGGGGTAACCAGTGCTATTTGCGAAGGTGTTTCAGTTTCAATGTCCAATACCTGTAGTTTATCAGATTATCATGCCCCCATATGCTATAAGCTTTACCATTTTTCAAATCATGCCCTGCAGTGAAAATGTCATTGCGTGTTTGGAAGCAACAAATCTTTCAATTTGGGTATTAAATCAAAAATCACAAAATGAAGTGTTTGAGTAGTATCTCCCATCCTCTAACTAAAAGAAGGAAACATAATGCAAACTTAAAGTTGAAGGTATTCTTTATAGAGGTATGATTCGAAAAATTCAGATGATTAAATTCATTAAAAAAATTTGTATGTCGTATAATAACATTTTTGAGGTTATATGTTATAACGGGATATTAAGTAATAATTTAAAGGTTTAGTAACAGATCCTATTATTATGCTATTTACATTATTATCGATTATCATAGAAATATAACATCAGGGGCATGTGAAGAGGAATTCCTGATAGAATTAAATATACATTTACTATAGAATAAAAAAATAATATATTATTTCAATTTATTTTACGATGTCTCATTAAAATGGATATTTTATTTTCAATAAAAATAGAATCTTTCTGAATTACAGTATTACAAATTAAAAAACACTGAAAAAACAGGGACTGCGATGAGCGAAAGCGATGAATCTGTAATATAACAGGAGGATGGCAAAATCGGGTACCGGCAAAATGAACTAGAAAAGTGCTGAAGCATGTAAAATACATAGGAGAAGGATACAATTTACATAGTCTATTTTCATACTCTGCGAAATTACTATTTCTCCACAAGTTTTAACTAGAGTGAAATAAAATGAACAAGGTTAGGCAGTGCCATGTGTTTCCCTCTTGACCTTTTACTATCGCTAATTTTACCCACTGACCCACTTTTATTTTATACACCCCTTTCCATGTTCTTTTTCTTTTATCTTTCCTTTTCTCGTTATTATGTATATTTTGTTTCTATTTCATTTTTATAATCAATCAATTAATCGTTTATACTTTTATAAAATATTCACGATTAACTCTGTAGTATCTGCAATTCGGTCCTAAATAAGGCATTTATATTATCCAACTTTGAATTCCCAACTTTTCAATACCGATCTAACGTCCTCCAAATTACGGACCAAAAAACAACACTTATCATCCCGTGTAAATCCCCAATCACACAGCTGAAACTCATCTTACACCATACCTATCCCTTCGACTGTCTCATAAGCTCTTAATCAATGAAAAAATAAGAAGGGACTGTAGTGTGGAATTGCCTGGTTAGAAAAAAAATGTCTCTTGAAAAAAAAATATCCAAATATGAAACGCGGAATACGCGTATGGAAGGCAATGTTTTCACTCTCATAAGCGATAGGACCTTACAAAGAATCAGGGCCTCTAAGACCTGCTAAGAACTGCTTGAACTCGGCTTTCAAGAGTTGATAGGACCAGTGTTGGGCAAGATAAAATAAAAACGATATCTAGATTAAGATAAAGATGAGAATTAAATATTTATCTAGATAAGATAATATAATTTAATACAATCTAGATAAAGATAAAAGATAAAAACAAATTATCTAACAAATTAAGATAAAATTTAGCCTTTATTTAGCCAAATTTTCAAACTATCGGTATATCGTGATAAATATAGGAGTTTTTGTGATAATAGGCTGTTTGCACCAAGTTCTTTTCCAATATGTTAGGTTGCTCGTTACATTTGTTTCGTGGAAATCTAATGTTAATATCACACATCAAAAAAGGTTGTTGTGCTGAGAGGTATGTTTACGCTTAGAATTGTGGGTAAAGAAAAAGGCGTTACCTTGCTTTCGAGTTTCGATCTACTTCAGCAAAGAGCTCAGAAATCACAATGTTGGTTTTGTGCTTGGTGAAACGAAATCTTTTTTTCGTTCCTGCTCATGGTTAATTATTTATTATACAGGGTGATTCAGAAAGGTAGGTCAAGAATGAAATACCATGTATAGCTTATAGCGGGGAACAATGTTTTTCCTATAAACATGGGTCTGGAATAGCATCCTTACAGAGATAATGCAACTTGTACAAGGTAGGAATGGATGTGCGTTACCCGGACGGCAATGGTAGGGTCTAGTAGGGTCCATGTAAATTAGGATCTAAACATGTAAATTGTTCATGTTCTCTCCTTTAAAAGAGAGGAAACGAAACATGTAACTCCATTGTCGTACAATGGATCGCTTGACTAATGCGGAGCTGGTGGACATGCATCTCGTCTATGGCGAGGCACAGAGTAATGCTAACTGAAGCGGAAAGGATTTACCAACAGCGTTTTCCAGAATGTGGTTTACCAACAGGAGTTCGCGAGAATCTCGTCCGCAGGCTAAACACCTGCATCAAGGCTCAGGGTCAGTATTTTGAACACCTACTGTAATGTCATTCCTACCTCGTACAAGTTGCATTATCTCTGAGGATGCATTTCCGGACCCGTGTTTATAGGAAAAAATTTGTTCCCCGCTAAAAACTGTACATGATATTTCATTCTTGACATACCTTTCTGAATCACCCTGTATATAATTTCTTAATTTGTTTTAACGCTTCGAGAAGTGACTTGGAGCTGGAAGAGTGAGCTTCGAAGCAGCAAAAACATAATGACTGCTAATGGGAGCACCAGGGGAACAGAAGACTAGTGACGTCACTAACGGGTTAACTCTGATTAGTTTCGTTATTTCCTTATCGATCGTAGGTTTGATAGACTTACACCTCTCGTTAAGCATCTATCCATATGGGACAGCCTGATGTAACAGAAAATAGCATGGCACAAACAGCCCATTATCAGCTGTTCAAGCGAATGATATCGAAATACGATATTTTAGAAAATATCACCCATCACTACTAGATATCTTCAAGAGGTATTTTCTGAGATACAGTCGACTCCGCTTATAAGAGTCCAGTCGGGGAAATTGAAAAAAGGATCTTATAAGCAGAATCGCAAAAGACAAGACAGTTATTTTGGGGAAAAGCAGCTCTTATAAGCACTCAGCTCTTTTATGCAGAGCTCAAAGAATATCTCAACTGGTCACAATGAAAGAGCCACGAGCTCATAATATTAGTCTCTGGATGCAAGTCTCGCCTATTTAAAGTCAACCAGATCCTTACAATTTTAGAAAAGTTTTTTCAGTAAATTTATTAAAACCTTTATAAAATTTATAGAAATTTTTAAAATAGATAAGATAAACCATACTTAGATAAAGATAAAAAATGACATAATTGAAAGTTTATCTAGATAAGATAAAAGATAAAAACTTTTCACACAAGATAATTATCTAGATAAATTTATCTAGATAGGTCCCAACACTGGATAGGACATTGCCATCCACAATCTGGAAAGCCATTCAGAGGATAAGAAAAGATCTTAGGGACTTGATAAACGATTATCGTGACGAATCTCCGAAATTTTCGGACCGAAAAACGGGTAAAATGAGCTACGAGAGTCAACGATGACTGAAAAATTTGTTGCTATAATTCCTGCAGAAGAATAAAACTACCTACATTTGGCTTTTTATATCAACAAATAAACAGTCATTAAAATAAGTATCCATGCTAATAAGAAAACAAAAAACAAAATATTTTCATATAATTTTATTCATTCTGGAATAAATTTAATGTCCCTGATGCACAATAAATAAGTAATAAATAATAATAGGCTGGGATATTAAATGTTTTGTATGGAAGGGGTTTTTCGCAGCCCCATTCTTTTAACACCTATACATTTTTTTACTGCTTCAGAGATTAGTGAGGATTCCATGACAATTACTTGACAATGGTTTAATTACATAATTTAATTTTAAATTATTTTATAGACACAAAATGACCCGTCAAAAAACTGACGATAAGAAAAAAATGAATGTGGTCGAGGACAACTTGTATCGAAATAAAAGTAATTAAAACGGTATGTATTTAATACTATCAACATGCTTATAATTTAATCTAATGTTAGGAATTTATGAATTTATAACGCTCTTCATACAGCATATCCCTGCTAAACGCCTTAAGAGTTCTCGATAGACGATGTTCAGTTTGAAACTAAACAGCTCTTAATAGTTATCATCATTATTGTTATTAACTATAATTAAGATAATTAAAGCTCTCGAAAATCCCAAAAAAGAAGAAGAAACAAAATGAGGTTACGAGGCTGCGCACTGTTGAGGCTTTATGATGCCAAAGCACTTTCACATACTTTGGCGTAATAAAGCCTCAACAAAAGGCAGCAGCAGTCATCAATTCATTTCTGGGCGACATATCAGAGCTATGGCACACAGGTCTATAATAGATTTTTTTACACAAAATGCACAAAGTTGTCAGATACAAGAATTGTATTAACTATTAATGTTACTTATTAATCATGCCGAAAAAAAAGCTCTGTTTAAATCGAGAAATCAGTTTAGAGCCTATCACAGGCGATTTATCCCAGAGCTAATGATAAAGTATCGGGATGTACGTGCCAAAAGAATGCCCAAGTTGAAAGCAGCAAACTATGCCAAGTCTGCTGTTGCAAAACATTGTTTAACAGAAGAAAGTGATTCGAGACTGGAAAATAAAGGAAGACACTAGAGCATTACAGAGCATTCTGAATGGTCTGTGCAAATTTTCAGGATATGTTCCAGGGACCAAAACAAGCAGAAAATGTCATATGAACATGGTGTCGAAAACGCTTCTTTCTAGAGCTATATCTTGAAAGTTTGTACAGACACATGCTGTATATGGTTAGTCAAAATTAAGTTAACAATAATAGAATATATTATTTTTCTCGTATCATCCATTCCCTGCGAAGGGTATGTCCGGGCCTTAAATTGTTCTGTTTCTCGCTGGTTATGTGTCTGAACAGATTGAGACTGCCTTGTACATATGATGTACATTTTGTGAATAAATGGCTTTTATCATTCAAGTGTTTATAACCTGGAGTAGCCCTGTATTTAATTACAATAACAGTAAGTTTCTTTCCGTTTTTTTGATGTCTGAATCAAACACATCTGTAACTTTAAAAATTAGCAAGATTTGGAGATCGTCTTTTAAGGCGAGTAATTCCAAAACCTACGTACATTTGAACATGGAAAAATTTAAGAGTCGACTTATAAGCCGATATATGAAGTATCCATGGTAAAAAGTCTATCTTTGCATAATAAAATTTATAAATGTATTAAAGATTGTATATGGATATGAACTATGTGTCATGCTAATCGGATACTATTCTTCATTTTTATCGCTATATTAGCATCAGTTTTCATTATACCCTCAGAACTATTTCTGAGGGAACCTGTAACCACGAAAGAATTCACCCAATGAATACTTCATTGGATTAGCAAAGCGTTCCAACGAAAGATTATCCGCGGGTCAAATTTCGACCCCCTACTGACGATAACAAATGGATAAGATGAAACCTACGAGCAAATTTACTTTGATCATATACAATGTAAACACCCCCATTGACCTCATTGTTTTTCTTTGACACACGGAACATAAGAAACCAATTAGATGCAAAGATACCGTTGCGGGGGATCGCCTCGTTTTAAGGCCAATATCTAATACGCTCAATAAAAATTTATTTAAAATTTGATGTGATCATTAACAAAATCGCGCATATAATGATTAACAATTTTCTGTTTTTAAGTTCTTTAGATCTATTGGAAACGATCGGGATCAGCTGCTTTATATTATATCGTCAGCATTATTAATAAAAAAGAGAAGCTTTTTAATGTGTCCGTTTTTTAATGTAGTGGTCCCTTACATTTCTCATAAGTTTTTAATAACTTCTCGTAATACGAGGTTCATAAAACCTTATTAATAAATAATAGTGATAATATTCCTTAAAAATTCTTTTTTCTATAATGCTCAATAAAAAAAATCCCGTCACTACTGTAACAGAGAATTATTTGTAAATAAACAATGCGTAAGTGTAAATTATAAGAAAAAAATGATTTTAGAAGGGTAAAAAAGAAAAGAGAAAAATAAGAGCAAAAAATGTCATGTTTTTTCGAATGCAGCGTTTATAGAGTCGTTATTTATTATTCGTCTTTTAACTAGATTAAATGAGACGGGTCGTAAATAAACAGGCGCGAGAAAGGGCCGAAAAACGCTTCGGGAAAATTTACTGTGGGAAATGATCGATAGTGGCGCCGCCAAGTGAGAAAAGGCCGAAGCAATGGCTGCCACTCCAAGTGATGATGGCATAACTGTTTGCGTCTCTCAGGTCAGACCACGAGGGAGTGCGCGAGCGAGGCAGATCATTGCTAGCGGGAGGGGAGTGAAACCCAAACAGAGGAGACCCCCGGGTGTCTCGAAAAGATTTATGGGTTAGAGGCTGTGAGCGAGTCAGTGTCAGCACCCTATGTTGATATAACAGGGCCACCTGGACCGCCAACCGTCCCTTCCTTCCTTCCTTCCTTTCCTTTCCCTTTTCCTCCTCCTCCTCCTCCTCCATCCTCCAGCATTGGACGCAAAACGTCTCGCTCTCCTCCAGCATCGCTTGCTGGCGCCCTCTCCTATTTCCATCCATTGTTAGCCCAATTACACCCGCACCACCAGATGGTACTCTCATCCTGCTGTCCTAGAAAATAACAAGTCAGGAGTGGATTTCATAGGAATAACAATTGCGAACATACGGGTGCCTGGCCAGACATATGACCAATAGTAATCGATTGAATAGCACTGATGGAATTTGGAAGGACGGAATGGTCTGGGAAGTTGCGAGTTCGAGCTGCACTTGTATATTTGAACTCCCAGTCCCAGCAAGTGAACATATATGGTTACACCTCAAGGTTTCACTATCTTTTCATTCAATGTTACTCCCGAACACCTTGGGGCAGGTGCAGTCTGCCATTCGAGTTCTCTTCTCTTTAAGACAATTTGTTCTTGACCTTTAAAAATATTTAAACCAAAAATAGCCTAAATATTTTTAAAAACGAGTGCCATTGAAATGCGTACAATCGCTGGACTTGTCATCTGTAATAGACATCAGTTTATCTGCGATAATGGGACATGAAAGATAATATAAAGAGATGGAGAGTCCAATCAATCTTCTTGGCTGACAAGTGAATCTGATTCACTCCCTCCCCTCTCCTTTCTCTCTCTCTTTTTTTTCCCCCTCTTCTTCCTTACCCTTCTCTCATGGCTCCCTCCTCCAACGAACACCTCGCGCCCATCCTTTCGCTCGCGAAGATGGATGTCTGCCTCGAGAGACGAACAAGAAGAAGCTGTTGAATATTCGTTGATAGGGAATAGATAGGGGAGGCTTTAAACACCCCGACAACAAACCAAGATAAAGGAAAGGGACGATGACATATAAAATCATAATTAAGATAGTGATAATAATCGTATAAAATGTTGTTTGACGTCGTGATTGATAACAACCTTATTGATAACAACCTTATTTTTAAGGAAAATGAATATAAACCTGATTCGATGGGAAATTGACTTTAATAAAAAGTAATAATTTTTTTAATTATTATTATTATTATTATTATTATTATTATTAATATTATAAAGGACACCAAACTGAATTTATAGTACAAGCAGTTCACGTGAAAAAAAAATTACAATAAAAGTTTGAAAAAAACGAATTACTACTCACCCTGTGGTTTTGATAAGCCGTAACTGCCGTGAACCGGGTCTCTGGAAAGATGTACGTCTTGAAGTTCTCCGTGTGAGAGGCATCTTCTCCCTTGGGGTTCACTAGCACCACGTGGAACCTCGGTTGATAGCGATGCATCGAATTTAAAATTATCTAAAGGTTAGGAAAAAATAAAACAGATTGGCTCTAAGGAGTAACGCCAACGCCCTGTATCGCAAAGTGCCCTAAAAAGCCAGAACTCACGTGTCCATTGTCGTCTAGTTGGTTGTTGGTAAGTTTGAGTTTGTCGAAGGAGACGACTTGCTTCATCCACTGGGTTCCCTTGGCGGGGGAGTCCGGGTGGACGTGGATTCTTGGCGGCATGTTGGGATCCGCTTTCCCCGCTACCACCCAACTGGAACTATAAAAGACCAAAAATACGAACGCATAACTTTTATGAGTTTTTCTTCTTTCTCGCTTTCCCCTTTCTCCCCTTCCTCTCATGTTCTTCGTGTAACGAGAGAATATTAAAAAAAAAAGATAAAACAATGCAAACGGATTTTAAAAATATCCGACCCATTAAAATACAGGGCGTTTCAAAATTAATATCGGGGTTTTGAGGCTTCGTACTGTTTATTACATTTAACTTACAATTATAAATAATACATCAAATGAAAGAGCAACTCAAACAGTTTTCCTACAAGTGTTCAATGTGAACACCGTTTGTCACACGGCATACATCGAGTCGATAAGCGAGTTCTTTCCAAACCTTGATCAGTGTGTCTAGAGTAATTGTTGCAACAACTGCTTCAATCCTGTTTCTTAAGTCGGGTAGGTCAGCTGGTAGCGGAGGCACATACACATTATTCTTTATGAAACCCCAAAGGTAAAAATCACACGGCTTCAGATCGGGTGATCGTGGGGGCCATGCGAAACAAGCTCTGTCATTCAGCCCCTTGCGGCCAATCCAGCGCTCGGGTACAACGATGTTTAACCAATCGCGTACTGAGTTATGCCACAGGTGTACCAACAAAACTCAACAAAACTGTTTGAGTACAGTTACAACTAAAACTGCCACAATCTTATTTAACTTCACTTGTTTGTGTGTGTTTGTGTACAAATTTTGTAATCAATATTTTTGACTACCTACAACTTTGTAACTTTCCCTAACGGCATCTTATCGATGATAATGCATGTTTCAATCGATAGTTTCACTTATTCCTAAGTAGTTTAATATGCCTACAGTGCAATCATGACGACTGCCTGTATGGTGTTTATTGTTATCGTTGTTAATTGTTGTATGTAATTATTGTTAATTTGATCATCAATGCTAGCAAAATTGTTGATTTTGACGTCTTTTCCATGGGGATACATGTTGTTTCTAGAATATCTAATATCACTTCATAGGATTTTAGTCCAATCCTTAGAGGTCCAGTGTTGGTACATTTTTGCAAAGGCAAGTCGGGCCATCTGGGGTGTCTTTATGACAAGAAGTTTTTTTCGCTGGGTGTCTACCATTTAATTCTGCTTCTGTTACCCCCCGTTTCGTCGTTGAAATACTAATTTTAGCCCCGTAAGCATCTTGCATTTCACGTTTCAAATCCACTGCTGTCATCCTGGGGTGTGCTTTTGATAACACACAGAACAGCCTATCTTCCGTTTCTGTAATAGTGTGTGTGTGTGGTCTTCCTGTGCATGCTTTGGTTGGAGATCTTTTCTTGCTCTCTTTTGTTGAACAATATTTCTAACTGCACTTTTTGGACTATGAAAATCAGATGCAATTCAGTTGTAAGACTTCCATTCTTCAGCGGCTTTTGCAATTGCTTTCTCCATCTTTAAATCAAGATGTTCCCTTTGATTTGACATTTTATTAACAAAATGAGAGAGTAAATACATTATAGACAATTTAATGTTTATTCTGGTTCCTTCTTTTAAAGCAAAATAGTACTGTGCACACAACCAAAACACAACCAAAACAACAAAGTTTCTGCTTCGGTAATATCTCGTTAATTTTCAGGTATTATGTTTCAGTTCCCTTCGCTCACCTTCAAAATAAGTTATCAATCCGATTATCTGATTTGCATTCACCACAAAGAGGAACACGAAACTGAGCATTTAGATTCGAGAACAAATGAATGATCGACATCATAAAGCGGATATGGCAACTCAAATGACAATGTGCCAGAAGACCAGACAACGGAACAACCAGAGACACAAAATGTTAGAAGAGTACAACGATCAATGTCCTCTTACTAGATAGAGTGACAATATCGGGAAATGGTGGGTGTCAATTGGAAAATTAAAGTTCAGGACAGAGCATATTGAAGATGTTTAAAGGAGACATATATTCAGTAGTGGTTTGATAAACTGATGGTGATGATAATGATATGATAACATGGCCAGAAAAAATTACAGTGATTCAATTAGGCGAGAAAGAGTCACTCAAGATCAGCTTGGGCTGGCCAGGTTGGCTGAGGTTTCTAACATATTTGAATTGCAGTGAAGCACTCCGTTGGGAATTTTCTTTCCTTGAGTGACTCTTTCTCGCCATTTTCTCAAAATCTTTCAAGGGGAAAGGTGTGATTAAAAATTGTTTTTAGACTAATGTGGTGTTGCTCTACGGGGCAGCAATTGGAAATTTTTCTCTATCTTTAATAGTTTTCGAGTTAGCAAATGGATGACCTTAAATTTGGGGGTCAAAGTCAAATTTGAGTGCGGCAATGAATTCCCCACCCCCCAATTACCTATAAACCACACACAGATCTCGCCTACCAGGTAGCTTTGAGATATCTGCCATATTACCAGACTTTGACACCCTGTATAGACCAAAAATAAAGCCCTCCCTACAAAAATTGGCCAGCCAAAATAAAAATAAAAAAGTAGCACCCACGATTCCTTCGTCCAATTTTTGATGCCTAGGGGGGAGATGCAGCCTCTTAGCCCCTCCCCTAGGCTATGCCCCTGATGAATATAAACTGAAAATTGGTAAAAACAAAAATAACATGATTTTAGTGATCGCTTCATCAACTAATTGAAACAATACTGAATTTCTTAGCGTAATTTTTAACAAATTAGAGTCACAATGCAAACATAAGCACTATTTAAGAGATTAATAAATGAAAACTGGGGTTAATGCTCCAAGCATAAGGTAATAATATTATTGGAAAAATGAAAGGAAAAATTTCATCAGTTTTCTGATGGTTTGGAAAGGAGGAATTCCCGATCTGTGACCCAGGTGCCTGTCCTATCATTTGGTTTGCTCTATCGTGTCCGAGTGTTCTGATATGAATATTCGCTTTAAAGGTAAACTCCATGGAAAAAATCGACTTTTTTTTTTTTGCATCATAACATTAATCCAGGTAAATAGAGTATTTATCATTCAAAATTTTTCGATTTTTCCTAATATTTTATTAAGAAAAATGCCTCGGAAAATTGAAAATTTGCGTGGGATCTTCCATTCCTTCTCCACAGAACACGGTGGAACAAGCTGTCATTTCCTGCCGCGAGAACCTCGGGGAATTTCGTCGCCGAGATTCTAGTGGCTTAGAACGATTCTACATATCGTAAGATTTTATGTCGGAATGCCTTCAATTTGTTCTCTGTTTGGATGTGTAAATAAACAGTCGGATAGAAATTTCACGTTTCATAGATTTCCAGAATCAGAATCGATTAGAAAACAGTGGATTAGTTTTTGACAGCGAGGGAACTGGTATCCAACTCCAAACAGCATCGTGTGCTCATTTTGAAGCGTCTTGCTTTGTCTACGCATCCGCCGTTTTAAACTCAGTATCAATTCAAACAAAAAATTCGCTGAAATTAAATCACGTATAAGATGGAACTAGGTGCTCTTCCAACTCTAAACAGGCCTGGCGTTCTTCAAGAACAACGACCGCAACAGCACTCGTTAAACGCCGAAGGAATGAGGAGGTAAGCCTATCTGCTGTGTAAGGCACACGCCGACGCGGCACGCAGAAGATCCCATTTCACGGTTTAATGCATAGGGCTGTATATCGCAGAAATTGCAGTAGCATTTAATTCTGCTAACGGCCCTTGTATATCGCTGTCACTGTTATCAAAATCGCAGTCGTCACTACCGGTCTTGTTTCATATTCATAGTCCATTGCGATGCCCGATAGTGTCCAATGTGTGACGTCACGAATTCGAAACTCCTTCAACTTTGACGTAACACATTGGACGCTATCGGGGGAGGGAAAAAACGAAAGTTTTTTATATATATTTTATCAATTTTGAGTACGAATTGAAAATTTTTATACATGCTACGTTGTTATTGAGACTTTCATCTTTCATTTTAAACAAAGTTGTTTTGGGTGTGGGTTAAGGATGAGCACTTTTTGACGCTTTTCAAATTTTCTAGGCCCCCAAGTGGTTATGTTCAAGTACCTTATCTAAGTACAAATAAAAGGAAAGAATGTCTACTAATATGTGTCATCGGGTGAATTTGTATCTCCAACAAAGTGCTGGATAATTCAAATACGTCTTATAGTACCCAGGTATACAATTGGTCATCGTTGGAAATAGTTTAAATGGAAATCCAGGTAAAATATATTTAAGCAATTTCAGATGGCCCTCATCTTGTTCACTTGGACTTCAAAAAATTATCAAAAATGCAGTTTTTTTTTATAAAAAAATATTGCAAATGCGAAATTTAATATACAGGGTTACAGGGAAAGTAGATCTAGGCATTTAAGGACGTTATTATTTAGGTCGTTGCCGATAGATTTGACCCTATAACCTATTTTTTGCTCTAATTTCAACTTTTTTTTAATTTCCAGACTGTAGGGTCCAATTTTTTGCTGTTTTTACGTAGGGGGTATGCCATTTTATAAAAATAAATAATAAACCTTGAAACAACTTGTATGTAGATGTTTTCACTTAGTCTTCACAACTTTGAAGCACTTTCTATGGAAGTTATCTTGCAAATTATATTAATAACTTCTACGTCTTTTTAATTATCCAAATAGGTATAATACTCTCAGTTAAGTAGGCAAATCAAACACAAAATGACAGAGAAAGCGGTCCCAGACCGCAAAGAGTAAATGTTTATTTAAAAGTCACATATCTAGAAAAAGGTTAACTTTTGGATCGTTGGTTATAGGGTCAAATCTATCGGCAACGATCTAAATAATAACGTCCTTAAATATCTAGGTCGACTTTCCCTGTAATCTTGTACATAAATGAAAAGAAGCAGTATGCCATTTAAAATTTTCATTCTAAGATCTCCACAACTTCCTTCCTTTTTCACAAAAGTAGACTCTTCTTATGATTAATGACTTAGTTGTCAGGCAGACGCAGCTACAACAACTTTATGCCAAAATCACCGACAGCACAATGAAAAAAAAGATAGACAAAAATCTCAATCTCACAAATCAACCACTCTCTTCCATATATTCTCCTGTTCCTATTGTTATAAATTAAATATTCACACTGACTCATTCCCATAGTTTTACTACATTTTTTTTTAGCCTCCTGCTTATGTAGAGTAGTCTTCACGGATTTCATCAATCACATTGCCCTCACTTCACAGTTATTCGATACGCCATTCAGACTATATCCATATATCTTTCCTATGCTCTCTTATATATTAATTTTAGTTTAGTTTACGAATTCTCATTGACTAATATAACTTTCCCACAGAATTCACGATTTTCAACCCAAAACTTATTTTCTAGAAATATTAGAATAGATAAACCTTACACACTCTCTCAAAGATTTTTATTACAAATCAAGATCACTATTTAACGATGTTATTTAACATTTTTAATAAGTGCTTAAATTTTCTTGATTTATTTTAGATATAAGCGATAGCTTTAGCATACATAAGCAGCGCGAGGTTTAATTATTCCGTTTTACATATGAAATTATTCACCATATCTCAATGTATACTATGAAATTCACCATATCTCAATGTATTATTCACCATATGAAATTCTTTATTATACTAAAGAATATAATACATAAGGTTGCGCTTTCTTGTATTCTGCATCCCCTTTCATCCTATTTACCTTTTTATTTTTCCAAATCCCAAATGAAAAACACCGTGATGTCTACATGGATAGATTTACTTCTTAAATATCTACAATGAAGAAATCCTTGTCAGTTCGCTTTGCATCTATCCCACATCCTCGGAAACAATCTCTTCGCACTCATTTATTAAATGTTTCTGGCAACACTTGACAAATTCCTACAGGTTTCAAAAGTAATCATCCCCTTGTAAATGTCAGCTATTATACCTCAATTAAGCAATCTACATCTAACAAAGCGTGTTTAATTCGACATAATATGTTCCCTCTTGCTTCAATATATGCCTGCGATTTCTTATAACAATGAATTCTTATAACTCGGTGCTAAAAGTAACTGCAGAGATTCGAGTTAATTGCTGTTGGATTCTGTTCTTTATGCATTTGTTGCAAATATGTGAATCTATTGGCATAAATATTATTTGTCTCGATGAAAAATACTCTAATGAGTACGCATTTCTATAAGTGAAATCTATGCCGCTTACGTAGAGACGGCTCTGGTTCGAAAACATAAAAAACAGTTAGGAGCTTGAATAGAACTGCAGACTAGATTATGAGGTTCATCTGCTGCGAAGTCATCACAAGTTTTCCGAAAGCAATTAATAAGAAGGATTCAAAGAGCTGTAAGGTCGAGAGCAACAAGGTCTTGTAATGCAACTTCGCTGAAGTACCCGGCGTCGCTCGGAGAAAAATGTATACAGAGTCCGCCAAAAATATATACACACATCAGCAAAAGAAAAATCTATACATTATAAAAGTTGTGAAAGAAACATCCATCTTTGTTGTTCAAGATTGTACACACACACTGGCTAATGGATCTCTTTTGATCTCAATTATAGCAAGTACGTGGATTAGAGTCAATAAGGTATTGAAGCCAATGGAAGACCAGGCGTACACCATTAGTTTTTGCAGATTTGTTGGAAGAGAATCAGCAGCAGCTCCATCCCATGACACCACCAACAGAACCTTGAGTTGTTTTGATAAAGCATGCTGAATCCATTGTTTCACAAGGCTACCGCCAAACATTCTGTCTATTGTCGGTACAAAACAACGTGTATGTCTTGTGTCCGGATATGACATTCCTAAACGAACTTTCCTGTTCTTTGCAGAAATCCGGGATTTTCGTATAGGCATACGACTGCCGATTTTTGATCCCCTTCAAATCCCGGCGCGTGGTTCTGCCAGTCTGGGTCGAGAATATTCTTGGTTAAAATTATTCAGGATAATATAATATATAATATTAGAAATGAAAAAATAAATACAATACTAATTAAAAATTAACAAAATAATTAATAAAAACGATTACAATCAAAGTAAGACTAGAAATATAAAAACAAAATAAAAAGCTGACGTTTCGGATAGAGACTATCCTTTATCAAAGCAAAAAAAGGATAAAAAGGATAATTCTCTAAAAGCAATTAGAATATTAGAGATTTATCCTGAAGTTATG
>JAHWFO010020125.1:467317-491211 GCA_023313115.1 Rhysida immarginata
CATTTTTTCGTACAATGCTTAGTTTCCGAGATATTCAGTTGTCTCAAGATAAATGCCTCACCCTGTATAACCAGCTGTAGTAAGGGGTGGTGCAGAAACTCGATAACATGGATAACGTCACGTGATAGAATAATGCGACCCGCGAAAGGTTAACGTCACCTTTCTTCTTAAAGGTGAAAGTGGTCATTTGTGATAAAAAAAAAAGTTGAGCATCACTGATTTAAATTTAGATCCAGCATTTCATATCTCGGTTATTTTTTGTGGCAAACTGTATTTATACTTTAACATTATTACAATCGTTTAGACTTAATAAACACTTATTTCAGTTCTACAGGTAAAAAGTTGCGGGCATGAAAACAGTTGATCTTAAGTAATTTTGGGGTGCTCAAAAAGAAAATGACATTTAAAAATGCTGATTGGTTCTTGTTTCCATGATATAAGCAATCACCTAATGAAGTAAGACATATAAAAAATGTATGATGCAACACCTTAAATACAAGAGAAAAGCTAAGAGAAGCCGAAGCGACACAAACTGAAGACAAAACTAGTGAGAAATTTAAACATTTTCATTCAAACATTCATTAAGAGATGGCACATTTTATTTCCGACGGAAACTGAAAAAAAGTTGAAAATTTTTAGAACAATCTTATACTGAATATTTACCCATTGAGGTCTTTCAAAAATTTTATAGGGACACTCATTATAACAATTACATTTTCGTACTTTCAGGAGCAAATGAAAGAGTTAAAAAAAAAAAAAAAATTTCTTTGTTTCAGTTTTGTTTCAATAAAATTCTTGAAATGAACCACGTAGCTGATCGTATTATTATTTTCAAATTTATGCAGCAATGTTAGAAACGAGCAAAAATTGCGCACTTAATTAATGAAGCCGAAACCTCACCTGTGGAAAGCGTATCTGTATCTCTTGTCATCAACAGGAACGAAATCCATCATCACAATGTAATCGGCGATGGGATCCATTCCAAATAGTTTGACTTGGAAAGTAGGAAACATCCGCCTAAGTTAGAAAAAAAAATGTTTATTTTAATTACTAACCAAGCTAATTAGTCTTTCCTCATAGTTTACTCCTAAATGGCTTTATTATACAATTACGAGAAACATTAAATTGGCAATATTACAAAAATAATTAAGAATAATATGGATTTGAAAAATAAATTCATTTATTCAGTTTATTATTATCATAAATTATATAATTTATGGCCTTAACTGAATAAAGTTTCCATTAATATCAAAAACAGGTATACAAGAATAGAAACTTGCTATTTCTGTTGTCACTAATTTTGAGTAAATTTTGATTAATTTATCATTCTTTGTTGTCACTTTGAATTTAAATGGTCTGTTATCATTTCTCCCCTCACCCTTTAATATATTTAACAACAACCCAAATGGCAAGACGCTTTCAAATTCACGAATTAAAATAGAAGGAAAAAATTAGCAAATGCGTCAGGAAAAAAAACTCCTGAAAACGAAATACTATATAACGCGAAAAAAATTCAAATGAATTGTAACAAGGCATGATAAGAAATGAAATGAGAGGGTATTTATGCAGAGAAATATGGTGAAATAAATCGCGGTAATAAAGTCATAAATCTAAAGTGAAATGAAAGGGAAACCGAACCAGGAATCCCGACTGTCGCTTCCGCTCTCTTCTAAATTTTTTTTGCCTAATTCCCCTATTTCAAACGGGTAGAGCCGTATTTATATCTGCTTCTCTCTAAATGCCTTCTTAATTAAAATCTCTGCCTTCGTAAATTTGGCGTCGAGTGATTTATTCGGGAAGGTTGTTACGTTTTCGCACCAAAACCTGGCATCTTTACGAGATAGAAGGATAGAAAGAGGAGAACGCTCTTCTCGAGAGGGAGAGAGAGAGAGAGAGAGGCGAAAAGAAGGGAAAAAATAAATACATTATAGCAAGCGAAAAAAAAATTATGATACTTTAAGAAGAACCCCAACTTTCGTATACGAAACCCCCTCTTCCTCCAAACGTCCCCTGGGGGTAAATATTTTCTCTTTCGCACGTCGGCTTAAGTACACGTGCCGATGTATCGTTTGGACCGAACCAAAAAGAAGAGGGGGGGGGGGATTTAGGAATTGAGTTAAAGATATGTGACCAGAAGTAATGAGGCATTCAACCGTTTGCCAAGGGGACAAGCGCGACCAGAAGCTCCTCGGTTGCAAATGTCCCGTGGCAACAGTTGACTCTTCGCCGTGTCACGCTAGCCATCCATCTTCGGAAGGATTAGAAAATGGAAACTTCGGCTCGGTTCAAGAGAAACTGCCTCGGTGTGCTTTATTCTACGTCCCACCTCCCCGTCTCTTCTTCACCATCCCCTTTCGGTAGATATGTTTCAGATTAAAGTAAAAAAATAAAGGGGAAGCTGAATTTCAGATGAGAAAAAAAATTTCGTTAGATTTTCATGCTAAATATATACTCCTTTCGGCGTTACTAGGAATAATAGAGAAGAGGAAAAAAGTGAACGGGTTTCACAGTCGTATGCAAAATTAAGAAAAAAAAATTATGAAAAAAACAAAACAAAACAAACTTCTTTAACTCTCCACTAGACCACTCTACTGTCGTCGTAAGATTGTTATTTGATCTATCTAGAGGATACAGTGGAAAAAAGTTAAATTGCTTCAGCATCAAAACTCAGTAGTTAAATTATTTGAAAACCTATCCTTTGCAGCTGATGATACGAAAAATATTTTAAAAGCCAGAAATATTACCACTTCGTCTTTATTCTTTAAAAGTTACTAAAACTGAAAATTTTTTCTTTTGCTAGAAATATCTTTTTTTTCTTATTCTCGTTATTCAATGTATAATTTTAGTATACATATTATCTAGTCAATTTACACTAACTTTTAAGTGTAATCTCTTCTATTTTTACATTGTTTATATAATCAGATAGAGGAAGGCGGGGCAAAAGAATCACTTAATTTCAAACTACCTTCACAACATGAAGAATGCGTTCAATTTGAAGGTGCCTTATTTTATAAAATCTAGGTACAGTGCAGGTTACTGTACATGCTTCGATTATAGTACAGGGCACAAAGGATCAATGTTTTTACAGTGTTGAAAAATATTGAAAACAAACTAATGAATACAACATACGAGTTTGTATTAAAGCTAATACAAATTAATAATAAACCAAAATAAAAAATGTTTTTATGAACACGTATCAATTGTATTTCCTAGCCCTTCATAAGAACTGTACTCATTCTAGACATACAACACCAGATCCACTTTTCTGTTGGCGGGTTTACAAGCTCCTCGCCACAATTATGGCAAAAGTACTGTTTTAACTTTGATTTAAGAAAGCTGGATTTTTTTTTTCTTGAAATTTTGATTGGCTTTTCGCCTGTATTGCTTTAACTGTTTCTTTCACTGGCAAGCTGGCCAATAACACTTAGCATGGCGTTTTCTTTTCTGTAAAATTTTTACAATTAGATTAGGCAGTGCTCGTATATCTAAAAGTGAAACAGAAGTTTCACGTAGGTTTTAATGAGGTGTGGAGTAAGTACTGAGTGGGCAGTTTATTAGGAACACCAATGACCACGCAAATCCGTTAGCATAGCTGTTACAACGTATCAGTTGGTCACGTGACAGTCGGTACGCTTGTCAACTGCAAGTGATTTGACCGTCACCATGGGGAAAACAAAGGAGCGTTGGTGCCCGGTGAGGTGGCCTGAGTATTTCCGAAACCGCACGTCTTCTATCCTTTTCTCAAACAACCATTTCAAGGGTTTACCAGGAATGATTAAACAACCAAAAAAAAACAGCCAGAGACAAGCCTGTGGTCGCAAACGAATCGTCGATCCAATGGGTAAGCGTAGGATGAGAATAGAAACGTCACGACTCGTCAACTAACCGTGGAGCACAACACTGGACCTCAGAATAACATCTCTGAACGCACTACACGCCGTACATTGGCAAGGATGGGCTATAACAGACGACGGCCAGTCCGGGTACCTTTGATCTCTATCCAAAACCGCAAAAAACATCTCCAATTTGCCCGTGACTGTCGACGACTGAAAGAAGGTCTGCTGGTCGGATGAATCCCGTTTCCTATTGCACTATGCAGATAGCCGACGCAGAATTTGGAGACAACAGAACGAAGCGTTGGACCCCTCCTGTCTGGTTTCCAGTGTTCAGGCCGGTGGAGGCTCTGTATGGTCTGGGGAATGTTTTCCTGGCATACTGTTGGTCAGCTGATACCTGTAGAACAACGCCTTATTGGTCAGGGCTACCTGAACATGGTTGCCGACACGTTCATCCCTTCATGGCTACTGTGTTTCCCCCATCGGAAGGATACTTTCAGGAGGGCAATGCTCCGTGTCACAAGGCTCACATCGTCATGAAATACTCTTCTGGCCACCACAGTCCCCGGATTTGAATCCAATCGAACATCTTTGGGATGAGCTGGAACGGGTTATTCCAGTCATGGATCCACCACCATCCAATAAGCATCAACTGGGAGCAGCTGTTGCATCCGCATGAACAAACATCACGGAACAATGCTTCCAGCGGCTAATTGAATCCATGCCACGGCGAATTCGTGTTGTTATAACTGCTAGGGTAGGTGCAAGACAGCATTAAGGGGGGGGGGTGTTCCTAATAAACTGGTCACTCAGTGTCTAATGTGGGGGCAAAAAGCTTTAAAAAATGATAAATAAAAGAAAATACAGTCCAGCCCCGCTAATGAGTGCTTCAAAGGACCGAGCAAAAACACGTATTATGCGGGAACATATAGTATTATCCGTTTACATAGAAATAGCTTTAAAGGGAACGGAACCAAAGGAAAAATTCGTATAAAGCGGGATTAAGCATTAAGCGGTTAGGGGCCGTCAATAAATTACGTAACTAATGTACCCGTATAGCACATCCGAACCCCCCATCGATAACTTCGTTTTACTTAACTCGGCCCCCCCCCCCTCCCTATTGATTTCCAAAAACCGTATAATTTTCTAAGGTTTTATTTTTTAGCAACTGTAGGAAAGTTACAGAGGAAAATTAAACTTCTGAACAGTTAAAGATATTAATGGGGAAAAAATGGAAAGAAAATTTCCGCGATCTGGATTCGAACCTTCCTCGATTTTGCTCTTGCTGAATGTTTGATATCATTGGTACGTTGGAATGTCTGTTTCTATGCAAGCCAGCTCTTTTAACCTCTGGAAGGATGAATTGCTCACAAATTTCTATCTTGTTTCATCTTATCCCAGTTGTTTCTATCTTGTCACATAATATTATATCAATTTTTATAATTGATACTCTTACTCATAAAATACGATGTTTTCTTCTTGTTTGTTTAAAAAAAATTAATAAATGAAGTATGGGGTTAATGCTCCAAGGATAAGGTAAAGATATTAATGGAAAGAAAAATTCCGCGATCTAGATTCGAACCAGGGACCACGACTATCATGCTCGTCACCAACTTGGTTATTGCGGACACGGGACAGAATGCTGTCTCCGAGTGTCCCAAAGGCTACAATGTAGCTAAGCCCAATGGTAAAGCTTCTGGACTCGCAGATCGGGAATTCCTCCTTACCAGACCATTAGAAAGCTCACGCTAACAATAATTCTATTTTATGAGTCAATGTATTTAATCATTTAAGTTCTATAATACAGAATCGCAATATCTATAATATGCTATATGACTCCGGATGATACAGCAAAAACCAAAATTATCAAAATGTTTCATTTTATTAGTATTTAGATTCCATTATTGAACTTGAGTTCAATTTCATTTTGAGTCTATTTTGCCCTGCATAATGAGAACTTAATTGCAAAGATGTAATAATGGAACACCCCAAACATGATCCTTTACTCAGATAGGCTTTACTTTAAAAAAAGCTAAAATCTTTTTATCATTCAAGTACAAAGTTTCATGAAGACAATTCCTTAGCTACGTAAGAATTCAATAAAGAAAAGGAACGCTTCTCTTCTCAGTACATCAAGGGAAGGGGGAAAGGAAAAAAAAAGTCTCCCATAGCTAAGGCTCATTAGTGTGAGGACAAGTACTATCATCTGTTTGTGTCATTTCGAAGGCGGATATGAAACGGTGCCAGACTCAAACACCACGAGCCTCGGAAACAGGAGACACCCCACCTTCGGCTCAGCTGCCCCAATAATTTCTATTCCAGCCATTTCGTTAAGGAAGTCGCCCCATTAAACCTTAGAACACATAAAAAATGAACACAAATAGATAGATCTGATCTTTCATAATACAAGAAGAGTGGGAGAAAATCATCCAACACCGCTAAACGCATCATCTTAATAATTTCTTCTCAATGGATTACAGATTTGACCATTTTAGATTATAGAGAACAGCCTTAGAATAGAAATTAAATTATTTATTTATTTGACTACAAGATCCCCAACGTCCTTGCAGCAGCAATTAAGCATTTTTAATTGGGTACAAACTTAAACCGATTTAGAGAATTTACAAGTTCCTAAATAAGAATCGACATTAATTAGAATAGGATTCTTGGGGGAAGGGAAGGGGAAATTTTCGAAATTGCTGAGCTTAAAAAAATAAAGGTCAACATTCCTATAATGCCATTTTTGACAAAAATATGGTTTCATCGTCAAGATTTTTTTAAAATTTTGATGGTTTTTTTGAAGTAATAAAAACACATCATGGAATGTTGACCTTTATTTTTTTTAAAGAAGCATATTTCTTTTGTAGCATAAATTTTTTAATTATAAATTTTAATCATCAGAATTTCTTAAAGAAATAAATAAAATTAACTTTATTATTAAAGTGAAAATTTATTAAAACAGGAGTATATACTTTTTTAAGTTAAAATTCTCGTTTAGTTCATGTCGTTCATTCCTAATAAAATAAAAGCTGAGAATTTTAGTTTCAATTAGTATTAAATTTTTTGAGATTTTATAAAATGTAAAAAACAAATAAAGGCATTCAAGGATAATATTCTATAAGATAATAAATAAATTATCAAATTTGTATAATACACCATAATCTTGCAAAGCGATTGAAATTTTTAAGCTTAAGCATAATAACCTAGAAATATAAGTTTAGCCATAAATATAAACCTTTACACATTTGGATAAAAACTATTTATATATTTACAGCTTTAGAAACTGTACATCTAGAATAGTTTACGGCTACAGACAGAAAGGAGTACGAGAGTGGGAGGAGGTAAATAAATAGATAACAGGTGGTAGAAGATGATCAGAAGGTGGTTATGATGAATCATATCTCCTCACTGATGTTATACTCAGACCAATTGCCAATGACTTTACTATATTTTGACATATAGGTACGTATATGAAAAAAAAAGACACCTTACATGGTTTGAAGGATTGGAAAAAAGCTTAATTTATAAGATAGAGTAATAACAACCTACAAGCCATAAGAGTTTCTCTTGAAGTTCGTTCCTTTCTGAACCAGATCCCCTTTCCATCGCCGTCTTTCCTTATTTATCGTTTGAGAAACAGATGTCGCGACAAGTGGGTTTTCACTTGCACTCATCCAATACATAAACATTCATCCCTTGGCTGGTCAGCATAGAACACGAACCCTTGAAACTGGTCGACTTACTGTTGCCGAAAGAGACATGTGTGGCCTACTTATCATAACTCTTGAGAATTTGACTAAGTGGTTTACATGTACAGGAAACAAACAAAAAAGAAAATTCCATCTTTCACATGTAAGATATTATTAAAAATAAACTTAACGCGAGTTAAACATTAAGCAGCATTTCTAGGAGATAATGTAAAGATTTTTATTTACCCTATTAAGAATAATAAGGAGTATACATTTATTTCATTAATAGATTAAATAGTTTAAATAAAGCAGTTTAATTAGGGTATACAAAAAATCTTAATAGTTTTTGATAATACACAGGAAGCCACTTAGATAATGCGGATAGTAGGCTTTGTTATCAAAATCAACCTATCCAAGAAAATGATGTAAAAATTATCCGTCTATTATATCAAAATAATTAGGCAAACTGTTTTCATTATACATTCCTTCATTGTACAATGCAACCGACCTTAATTTTCATTATTTTATTGAGTTAAAGTGGCTATAGGCATTTGTGAAAAAAACTCTTCATCATAATGTGTAAGAGCTCTTAATTCTTTAAACGCAGAACTTTTTCTGTTCAGGAAACATTTTAGTTTCACAACCTCCATTGTGTAAGATTAAAAAAAAAAAAAATCGGACTTTGAAATTCCAGCCCTAACAAAGCGAACATGGATTGCAAGAGAGCACGATCTGGTAAAGCTAGTTAAGCAAGCATTAATAATTTGGTTTGGCAATGTTCCTGAAGAGAATGTTTCAATTACTAAAAACAAACAGCAGACAGTAAATGCTAAATAAGTTGTTTATAAATAAACCTCTATGGTTTTTTATTAATTGTTTATATTTTATATTTGCTTATAACAATAAATTCAATAGGATGTTGCAAATTTTTATATCCTTTGCATATTGTTATTAGTCCGTTATGGTTATAAAAAACAACACAAACAATAAATCCAAGGAATCAAAAGTAAGAAAGAAGAGTTACCACGTCGAAAAGCTAATACCAATAAGAATTGATACATAGAATTTTATACATGATCAATTTTTGTTATTTTGAAAAATAAAAATATATCGCTCTGAATTCATTTTAGATGTCTTTTTCTCTTACATTCTTGGTGGACAAAACTATAACGCGTTGTTACTTAATAGTATCCTATTCTCCAGATGGAATCGAGTTACTTTACATAATGTGATAAATGAATAAACAAATAAAAGTCAACATTTCTAAAGAAACGTTACAGAAGTTGAGCCAGCAAATTTAGAAAAATATATATTAAAAACTTTAAACAGAGAATTCTCATAAGTACAATATTGAAAATTGTATTTATTTTATATTGAAAAAATTGTTTGGACGGGGAGGCGAGGGTAAAAAATTTCCTTTTCAAAATTTATGCAGAAAATTTATTATTTTAAAATAATTGGTCGCCAAGCTAGATATGTTTAAAATATCCCCAATCGATTATTATATATAACTTATAAGTTAGTATGAACTAGGAGTTCCGGAAAGACGGTTTTCATCGAAAACTTCAAGTCAATTATAATGAAAATCATTTAATACAAGTTCAGTGAAAAATGAACTTTTAATAAATAAAGCATTATTCTTTTTAGTGTTGTGGGAGGGACGAGTAAAACACTAACCTATTTAAATACGTAAAAGAATGAAATGAAATGCTTAGATAATTGTTAATTTCTGTCTGTGCCATAGCAATGCTGAAAGTTACGAATATACAGTCAATAAATAAAGTAGATGAAATTCTATTAAAACGTTATTAGGCTAATTTTAGATGATGTAGAAAAAATTTCTCAGCTTATTTCAGCGTCTGATTGATGGCGAATCAGTGCCCATGCCTTGCGTTTTTTGTACACTACTCAAAACAATTAAAGGAACACTTGTAGAATCCCCTACAGAGGGCGTAAATAATACTTGTTAGCAATTTCATCTTCTGCAACATGAAACTTACTATCTCCTTCATAGGAAATGGTTGAAGCCAACACATTTTGCTGCCAGATGTTCTGAGAAATTTGCATAGCAATATAACCCCCCCGGAAAACAAAGTGGTTACATGCCAGTACACTCTTTGCTTGGAGATAACATTAGAAGGTGCAGGTATTCCTGGAACGTTGTTGTTAGTGCTCTGACATGCCACGAAGGCATCTTGAAGCAGTAGAAGCTGCGAGAGCCGTAACATTGCTCCAAACGGGTCAATCATTTCGGACTGTGGCAAATGCCCTCAATGTGTCCTCTTCCGTCATTTTTCGACTGTGGACACGATTCCAGGCGACTGGCCAGTACACACGAAGAGCTGGGCAAGGTCTCCGACGCTCAACAATCGCCAATCAAGATCGTTATGAGAAATGACGGCCAGAGACCTGAGAAATGACCTGCAGATGTCAACTGGGGTAGCTGTTTCAGATCAAACAATCCGGAACAGATTACGTGAAGTTGGCTTGAGAGCCAGACGACCAAATCGAGTGCCTAGGCTAATCCGCCAACACATACAGGCGCGACTAGAGTTTGCACATCAACATGTCACCTGGCAGCTTCGCCACTGGCGTTCTGTTCTCTTCACAGACGAGTCAAGATTCCGCCTGACCCGCTGTGATCGCCGTCTACGTGTCTGGAGACGCCGTGGTGAGCGAACACCGACGCAACAGTTTGTGAGACTGACCGAATGGGATGTTGTTCCATTATGGTTTGGGCTGGCATCTCAATAGACCATCGAACGGATCTTGTGATCGTCCAAGGGCGAATGACCGCTGACGTTTACATTCGTTACATTCTGGAAGAACATGTGATTGTTGCTGCACATGGCATGGGGCCTGGATTCCTTCTGATGCAGGATAATGCTCGTCCACACACTGCAGCTGTCACTCAAGACTTCCTACGGATGCATGGCATTCAAACCATGAGGTGGCCTGCAATGAGTCCAGACCTAAATCCCCTTGAACATCTTTGGGACATGCTTGACAGGCGAAATCGATAGCGCCCTTCAGCTCCAGAAACACTGCAACAGCTCATCCAGGCACATACTGAGGAATGGGACCGGCTTCCCCAAGATCACATCCGTCGACTGATACGGTGCATGCCTCGAAGGTGCATGGAGGTTACTGCAGCCCATGGTAGGCATACACATTACTGAGTGGTGCAAAAACTGATCCCTGGAAGAAACAGGGCATTCTCCTCACAACGTCCAAAGGACATTTCACATTGTTTTAGGCAGGGGTCCTGCAGTTTCCTTTTTTTTCTTTGTTTCTTCACCAGTTGTTTCAATAATGTTTCTGCACGCTGCTTAATAGAAGTGTTCCTTTAAATGTTTTGAGCAGTGTATATTGTATTTGTTTCAGAATAAGTTTGACGAACTGGTTTCCATTCACGCAAAATCGTATGTTATTGTTTAATAATCTGATTGTTCGTGCGATTTATCACATGTCGCAGAAATTCAATTCGATCAACTTTTCATCCGATATCACATAGTCAGAGCATCTATTCCTTATAAATTAAACGCTTTTATTTTTATATAAGTTAAAATGAATGAATAAAAAATAAATAAAATGAGTTAATAAATATTACTTTCACTATGCTGCTGTTAATCATTCTGATGAGTCTTCTTTTTCTGCTAAGTTCTTCATAGTATTCTATTCTTGACTTTTTCAATTTTCACATTGAAACGTTTACGGATCTCATCTGGATCCATCATCATAAAATCTGTTCCATACCAATATACTTTTTAAGTTTTTTAACAAATCATAAAGAGATTTTCAAATAAGATGAAAAGCATAATAATTTTGATTTCCAAAAGCAAAATTGGCATGTAAAAAATATTGAAGTTATTTGAGAATAAAGGCTTGAAAAAAATCGTTTTCGTCAAGCTTTGTATGTTGAAAATGGGAAAGAATGCTGCTTATACAGTTTTCTTTCGTTTAATGTAATTTCCGTCCGAATTATAATATGGCACCAATCTGTTATTATTGCTTTGGAAATTTTACATTTTGATTTTCTTTTTTTTAACATATATATTTGTGTTACTTATATCTTGTAACGAACGCTCAATACTTTTATATTTTGATCTCCATCTTTGATCCTGTTCTAATTTTTGATGATCTTTAAGAAACCGAAGTCAGAAATTCAAAATTCATATTTTTTTTGCGGATACACGCACAGATTTCAATAATAAACTTTTTAAATTCATTGAAAAATAGGAGAAAGTTTCCAGTGCTTTATTTATTATTTCTTATCCTATTCCATGCCTTGTCTCTCAGAATTTAAAAAGAAACGAAAGAAATTATTAATTTTAAATAATTGCTGAGACACAATTTCTATATTATTCTATCGTTAAAATAAATTTATTGAACATCTTATTTGGCTTTTAGATGTTTATTGCAAATTTATATATCCTTTGCATATTGTTATTAGTTTGTTATTATTATAAAAAAGAGCCTGTCCCAGAGCGACCACAGACTGCTTCTGTTGTAAACATGAATAAAAAAAAAAAATGTATCATTCTATTAGACATGATTAAAGATGCTATGATTGTTCGGTAGCCACCATTCCATTACGCACATACGCAATATCGAGTCGAACAATGAAAAATCAGCGCGCGAGTATACATGTAGTTATTGACGAATATATTTTTGGTAGAAAATAATCATTCATCGATTATATCGATATACATAATAGAACCAAATATAAACCGAAATTACCTGCCGCTTCGTTTGATTAGCAAGCCCTTTAAAGCAGAAAATATAGTAAGTAATGGGCCGTGCAGCCATCAGGATTAAGAAAAAGGGTTGCATTTTGTTGATTGCTAGAACTGTTTTTCAGATTTGTAAGACTTTTACGCGAAGCATAGGAAGAGGAAGTGATTTACATCTCGCAAATCCAGACCGGTAAGAAATGAAAGCAAGAATCGCCATAATTAGTGAAGAAGTGAGAGAAGACCGCAGACAGTCGAAAGATGAGTGGCAAACCTATGAAGAATTTCTCCATTATCCGGTTAGTGGAGAGTTGGTTAATGGAGAATTGATTGACAGAATCCAAAAAATTTATTTGAATAAAGTGATTTGAATAAGCCGACATTTTCTCTACAACCCCCAATCGAAACGCTAGTCATGACGTAAAAATCACCTATTTCAGCAATGGAGCGAAGCTGCGATCTACCGATATCAAAGTTACGATTTACCAACAATGAACTATGAGATATGTAATCTCAGTTTTCTTTTTTCAACAAGGCCTAACCTACTGCTGGTATCAATAAGGAGTCGTATGTTGTCATTCTTCGTAGAACTCGTGAGTCGGTGCGAGGAAAGCAGTATTATTTGTCGAAAGAAAGAACTAAGTTGTCCATTACGATAACATTATGAGTCAGTTGGTTAGCATTTTTTTTGAGGGGGGGGGGTGCCAGCATCTATATCATTTTGCACCCTTTCACATGGCTAATATCTTTACGCAATCTCGTTACAATACCACGTTAGTGTTATTATTATTCATTCCTGGGACAAAAACATTCATGGCCACTGCGGAATTCGATATCGCGACCCGGCAGATTCGTGAACTGGAAAGCCATGTGAATTTACAGTAAAAATGAACCCATTAAAAAGCTTACAATTAATACCGTAAAAATTTATGCCAACTATGGCCCTCGAGTAGTTCTATCCAGCTTCGTTCGTATTGGAATGCTGTGTGTAGCTGAGTGAGTTTTACGTAGTCCCGAAGAAAAAATGTGTAGAACAATAGAATGAAAATGAAACAATAGTTTGATCTGACGTTTCTTCATCTCTGGCTCTGGCTCTAGTTCTTCTATTTCCTCGTACTTAATGCACCTGCTCCAATCTCCCAAGCGCCAATGCAACTACATCAATCCTGTTGTTGACTATTTGGTCAAAAATCACACGATTTCGAAAACGGTGCTGAATTCTTGTCTTTCGTTGCGTGGCAGACTCCTCTTCATTAATTGTGCGATAGGCGGCTTCTTTCTTTCTCCTTTCTTCCGCACGATTATTAAAGAGCACAATACAGTTTGCTTGCTGGTATTGAAGAGTCGACTTGATGTATGCTTTTTATCGATTATGTCGCCCGAAACCGACCAACGTCCTTATTTACCCAAGCCACTGGAAGAGGAAGGGCAAGCTGCCTTCGCGTCTAGAAGGTTCTACACTGTTCAAGGGTTCCAAACACACAAATCGTCTGGGAGACACGTGCATCTCTTTACCTCCTTGAGAGAGACTGCCCTATCTATATCGTGCTATTATACTTATTTCCTGCTCATTGTTAATAATTCTTGAAAACGAATGTTATATTGCCCAGACAAAAGAACATTCTGTTATTGCATCATCTTGAAAATACTGTTGCATGATTACTATAATCTGACGAAACAGCTCTCTTCTTGGTGGCAGTGGATGTACATGCTCGTTTGTGTCTATGTGGTGTGCAATCCCAACAATCTGTTGTTGCAATTGCGCTCTGCTCTCGAGGTCTTGAAGCAAAACTTGGCCATTCATCACTTTGTGTAGTCTAGCAATCGCCGTTTCTTCTGTTGAAACGCTCACCATTTGCTCACTTGCAGCAGTACACTAGCGAAACCAATACTGCTTCCTCTGTCGCCTTTCCACTCGTTCTCAATAGTCTACTAACTCTTCATTATCTCCAGTCCCTGTTCATTTTTAAAGCTTTTCAAGACAATGTTAAGTTCTAAGAACTATCAATTCTAAAAAAAAAGCCCGAACAACAGGAATTCTATGCATTATTACAAATTCTGCGTTGTTTTATAATTCTTTGCTTTTAATTTAATAATATACTTTTAATTTTTATAGTTAATTCTAAAGTATTTTTGCGGAGAACCTATCGAAAGTTTGATCCATTATTTCGATTCTTCAGTAAGAAAACTGGTTAACTTTTAAGAGTGAAAATTAATGTTTTGCACAACAGATCTTATAGTTTTCCCTGCCTTATGAATTTTGGGGAAACAATATAACCTAGATTGGTAATAGAAAGCTTAGATTGGAGAGGATAATCTCTGATTGTATGAGGATAACTCAAAATATAAGTTTCCTTACTATTTTTCCAGGTGAACGGCACTATACCTTTATTTTTTGACATAACCACAAAAGTTTTTCAAAACACTCAAACATTACGATTTTTCTAATCATCTTAAGGGATATACACTGATCTGCCACTTTATTAAGTTTGTCTCACAAAATATGCAAATTAAGTGACTGCCTGTTTTGTATGTCATATGATCACAAATCACTATATAAAATTCTGAAGCAACTTTTCTACTGTTAGTTAAGCGTGAACTCATAGCAAAAATGCAGAGATGGTAGGGGCCGGAATGAGTATTTCAGAAACGGTGACTCTCCTGAATGCACCACAGTTTCAAAGTGAATCAAAGAACAAAAAACACATAGCCATCGTGACTCCTGTGGACGGAAAACCCTTGTTGATGAAAGAGGCCAGAGAAGAACGTCAAGACTTGTACGCTAAAACAGAAAGGCAATTACAATTCAGGTAGCCAGAAAACAAAATCAAAATGGACAATTAGTCGCACCTTGGGTCGAATGAGCTACCGAAGTTCAAGACAATTTCGGGTATCAATGCTATCGGAGAAGAACAAGAAAGCACGCCTCCTGTGGGCATAACGATATAAGAATTGGACCATTGAGGATTGGAAAAAGTTTGTATGGTCAGATGAATCTAGGTTCCTGCTGCATCATGTTGATGGAAGGCTTAGAATATGGTGGATCCCTCAAATCTAGTACGGACTTTGCAAGGTCGTGAAAGGGCCAGGATCTCATGTCTGCATGGGCCAACATTCCTGTTGAACGTTTTCAGCATCTCGTTGAACCCATGCCCAAGCGAATACAGGCGGTTTTGAGGGCTAATGGAGGTTCAGCACGCTAATAGACAGGTGTACCTAGTAGAGTTCAGTGTATGTAAGTTCAACTTTGATGTAAATCTGTCCTTTCACTGGCTTCTTTTTTTTTTCTTGTATACGTTTATTTTGTATGCTAGAACGACTTTAGAATTTTTTTTTCTCTTTTGAATTCGTCTCAGACAGAGAAAATGAAACAGACGTCAAAAAAAACGACCTTAACCCGAGATACGCTCAATAATAACTTAGGAATATTGTGTACTATAAGAATTGAATAAAAACCAATGTAAAGAATATTGTCAGCTTTTTGTTTGTGAAATAAAAACAAATTTTGTGGAATTTGCTCTATTAAAAAAAATAACTTTATCTGTTCCACTTTATCTAATCGACATTAGGCTAGAGAAGGGGTGCACAGAAACTAGATTGTCTCGTATTATAATACATCACAAGATGGGTTGATTAAGCAATGTTTACTAAAGAGCTTCAAAGCCCAAAAATACTGACATTTTAATTTATTTATAAAATTGCAAGTCTAAAAGAACATATATATGATTTCATTTAGAACGAAAATATTTTCTTACATTTAAAAATAAATATCTTGCTAATGAAAACAAAATGCTCGAAACTTACAAGTAAGAAAATCTATCGCTCTCAATTCTCAAATATGTTATGTACAACCTATTTAATGCATTTACTCTTAATATTTTTAATTTTATGAACGCTTTCTAGGTTTTTTATTTCCGCGAATTCATAATACATTGATAGATCAGCAAAGTTAATAATGGTTAAGAACATTACATCTCGAATATAATTTTTTGTATTATGATCATAAATATTTCAAATGATCATTGCAAATTCGATTATTCGCGCATCTTAATTATATATAACTTAATCATAAGAAGTAATTTGCGACCTAGTTACCAATGGAACGACCTGATTTACGAACAAGAAATAGAAACAAAACAAGGAGCAAATGACAAGTGGAAGCTGTTAGCCTATCACCCTTCACCATTTGTTTCTCCAAATAAATGTTTGTTTTCAAAAATCTTCTCTTTACTCGATACAAGAAGACTAACTTAACGCTCACCTCCCCCAACCTCCGACCCCTGTCTCCTGTCCTTCCTTCACTCAGTGCCTCCCTCTTCATTTAAGGCTGTTTCATGCCCACGAACGTTGTTTATAAAATTGGGAGAGAACATCCGGTTGGTTGTGTTTATTCTGTGTATACTCTGAGGCAAAAGAGTTTTGTGCAGAAGGACGATTTTTTTCCCTTCACTTCCCGATTTTAAGTTCAACATGTTCAATGTCACGGAGTCCAAGTTGAGATCACGAAAAGACAGTCTACTCATTAACATTGCATCAACACATATGCATTAGCAGAGACAAACTTAAAGACGATATGGAAAAAAATTAAAGCAAATCGAAACTATGGCTTACGTGATTTCTTTTAAAAAATCATATTTGACAGTTGAAACGCTAAAATTACAATGATTGATTTTGACAAAAGACTAAAATTTAACAGAAATATTACCGATAATAATAAATATAAGCTTAGTTCAGTAAATTTTGATAGATATGATCAGCTAAAATAGATATTGGAAATCCTAATTATAAAATCGATAATTTTACATGTAGCATTTCCCAAACGAGAACTGCATTTAAGCCAAGAATGAAAATAACTAAAATTCATTTATAAATGTTGAATTCTATCTCCTCCTCCTTTTTCTTCTTCTTCCTCTTCTTCTTATTATTAATGATACATGTCACAATCAAAAACTGTTCTACTTCTATGATTCGAGTCCTAAACTCAGGACCAATGAAGTTATCGACAGAAAATATTTGTTTACCTGGAAGAACTTTTTGCTTATCTTAATTATCTGCGGTAATCAAGTTTTAAAATATTTAATACACCTTCTGATATTGTCCCGATAGTTCCAGTCGCAAATTTATATTGTGATGAGTTTTCGTAACTTGTTTTTATAACTGTATATTAACTACTAATAAAATTCCTATAAAGCTAAAAATGGTCAAAATAACACCAATATTTGAAAAAGGCAGTTGGTACGATGTAAGTAATTACCGATCAATTGCTGTTTCCAGTGTCTTGCTAAAAATCTTAGAATTGTGGATTAAAACTAAAATGGAAAGTTTCTGTGAAAAATATAAAGTGTTTAATGAAAAGAAAAATCAACAGAAGGTTTGTTGTTAACCTTAACTGATATTATAAACTACGCTTTCCACCACGGCCTGTTTTCAACACTTATTTTTGTGAACCATTAATGAAAAACAATTGCATAACTATGGAATTAGAGGGCCATTAAACAAATTTATAAACGATATGGTACATAATCTACACAAAAAGTGTGTTTAGGTAAAGTGGTCTCCGTGAATGATGGATTACCACAAGGGGCTGTATTAAGTCCACTATTTTTTAATGTTTTTATGAATGATTTAACTGAACAAATAAAAGGTAGTCAATTGTTCATATACGCAGATGATGTATTATGTTCACGATGCATAAAAATGAAGAAACTGCTTTAGAATTGACGCAACCTAACTTAAATAAAATTGTAGATTGGATTCAAAAAACAAATTAAGTGTTAATAACCACAAAATTACATATTATGAAATCCTAAATTCCACATAAAGAATATTTGAACTTTATTAATAAGAAACATAATGGTTATACATGATAACTTGTGTAAAAAGAATGAATGGAAGGAATTCGCTATGTAAGTGTCCAAGGATACAGGAAGTCCAAATAGTTAAATATCTAGGGTTAACTTTTAATGCCAGAATACATAATTTAAAAACTACTTTACGGAAATCAATGTTTGTATTATCTTTTTGCGCTATGAACTATCCGCTATCAATAAAACTAATATTGTATAGAGTGTTTGTGGAATTACATTTAAGATATGGATTACTAATTTGTGAATGGGAAGTAGACACTAAATTCGCGATTCAATTCTATATCTTCTGGTCATTTTGCTATCCATTGACGTTTATAAACCAGTTCTCAATAAAATCTGCTGTATGGGTCTTAATAAAAATGAATTTTTATATAGCTCTTTTAAATTTGTTATTAGTAATTTAGAATTTAGAGTTGGTAACTTAAAACAGTTACAAGCAAATGTTGAAATGCAAAAAAGAAGAGCAATATAAGGATAAAATGATCCGAAGAACTTTTCGGCTCTACGCCATTATCGAGGGTCTTGTATACAAATTTTAGATTAAAAACACTCTTTTATAACTTCTTTTTAAATTTCAGAAGGATTTTACATTAGATGCTTATTATTAAGAAATTATAATTTTTCAAGTTATATTGATGAAAAAGGTATTGTTGAGGAATTACTGCAGGAAATGTATTATTGATTCCAGGTCCAATAATTGTCCAACAATATAGCTTGAAATTGCAATTTTTTTTAACAATAAGCATCTACAATCTGTTTCCTATTGAGCGGACAGGTTGATTGTTTAACTAAAATAACAAACTAATAATCAGTCGATCCTCTATTTTTCAGAATAACCTTAAACACTCTGTCCTTCATAATGTTTATAAAATTTTGGATCACCTCTGGATTCAAGTCATACTACCCTTCCATGATTACTGTTTTCAGGAAGCCTGCGGTGTCATACTGCTGCCTAGTTTCATAGACTTTTCGTATAATTATCTCCCACAAGTCTCAATTGGATTTAAATCCGGACTCCTTGGTTGGCCACATCATTAGGTTGTCTTTTTGGTGTGCTTGGTGGCCACTTTTAATGGCATTGGAACAATGACAGGGTGCATAATCCTGCTGTAGACTCCAAGAATCACCGCAGATTTCATGTGCATAGGTCAAGGCAGAGCTCCTCCTGATACGTTTTCGAGTTCATTTTGGATGTGATGAAAACGAGAGAAATTGTTCCATTAAACTCAAAACCTCCCCAAATCATAACAGAACCTCGGGTTGAATAACACTTTTTGTCGTTACGAATGTCATGCTAGTAACATTGTAACCCATCGGATCCAGCCAGATTGAACATTTTTTCCCATGTCATGTAATTCTTGGCCCACCGTAGGGGTTTCTCTCTATGCAAAGCTGTTAAGGGTAGTTTAGACATTTTTTTTGGTATATTTCATTTTCTTGGAAGATGCTAACACTTTCCAAACAGTTTTGCGTTTCATCGGAAGAGTCCGATCCGTGCAATTTTGGATGCAGTGTTTGTTCGACTTGCCTTCCGCATGATCAGTTTTTTGTCACGGAGTTTAGGTCCACTCTTCTTTGCTGCTGATTTTGAGTTGCCTGCTTTCCAAAACAGATCAATCGACTTGCCACATTCTCTTAATGCAAAAATTTTGTCTTTTTCTTCATCAGATAGCTCATGTTTTGTTGCCATTTTGTAATCTTGTAGCTTTCTATCAAACAGTATATCTCACAGCATAATGGAACCAACCTTTGACTTCAATTGTAATTTCTGATTGTTTTTGTCCACGTTGAAGTAACTGTCCACTAATAAGTGTTTTCCCTAAAAATCTAGTTTTATTTTTCTTTAAATCTAAAATTATACATTCGTTTTTTTCAAAGTACACTGTGAATATAATGTAACATGATATTAAGCATATTTTTATTGTAAAATTTCAAGTGTAAGCTTGAGTGTTAATCTGTCCACTAAAATAGGAAATAGAGTATACATGTATTGTCCTATCTGTTGTTATATAGTAAACATCTTTTGAAATTTAAAACGACATTATAAAAGAGCACTTGTATTCTAAAATGTTTATTCAAGGCCCTCGATAATGGCGTAAAGACGAAACATTCGTTGGGTCCTTTATCCTTATAAACTTCTTCTTTTTTATCTTTATTAAAATTATGTATTATTGAACGCCCAATTCTGTATTGGAATTTATAATAATAAAATATCATTTGAAGTAGAAATGTCAAAAAGCGGAGGAACTTGAGCACCAGCCTTGTACTGCATAGTAAGCGTTAATAGCTTAAACAAGTTACAAAGTATATTAAGATCCTTGATACACTTTTCTAAGTGTATATATACATTGATTTTTACAGGATTTATGGGTCCTCCGAGTTATTGATAAAGAAATAAAAATAAATAATGCGCTAGTTTGATTTGGTTTTGTTTTTTTCGATTCATTAATTTACGATTCATAAATTTTCTCGAATATAATATTGATGGAAACTAATTTTTTTTCCTAAAAATAAATTCATCAAAACCCTTTGCCTATTTGCATTACCTTCATGAAACTCGCCTGATGCAGGTGAGGTCTCACTCGTTATAATTACCCAATAGCAGTATTTCCTTCACTCCTTTGCAAAGAAATTCAATATAAAGATTTGAAAGGGGAGCATGAGAAGGAGTAATGTTTTCGGAAAAGAAAGCGAAGAGGGAAACGGATTTACTTTATTCTGGGTTGAAAACTTCAGAGCTGCCGAGTGTCTGTCATCTCCCCGAGGAGAGGCGGATTTGAGGGGTTTAGTTAGGCTTTCTATTGTAGAGACTTTTTAAAGAATCTGCCACATAAATCAGTTGGCAATCTACATACATCGAAGGCCGAGAGTTTTAAACACACGGGTGAAATAAAGAGGAGAGACCGCCGCCGCCAGCACCCGGTACCGTCCGGTTAAAAATAGGAAATGGGATTATTAACCAGGCGATCATGTGACACATTAGAAATAGCAAACGGATAAAATAAAATTAGTCGATAAATAATTGGTCCTGGGAAAATTGAAATAGACTGTGTCTGTTTTAGACTTCTGCTCAATATTTCAAATCACAATTTGCAAAGATTACTTTGCGGTCTGTAAAAAATGGGTTCTCCTATAGATTATTTTATGCTTAGTCTAATGGAATTGGATTACTTCAAATGGCTATTTTATATATATGTAAAGAGAATTTCTTTTAAAAGCAATTATCTTGTTTTCACTATTCTGCTTACTGATGCTGTCATTTAACTAGGTTACATTCCACAAATAAAATTATTTTTCAGATAATAAAGACATCTATTAAGTCAATATGTAATTTAGTTAATCCAGTATATTTTGATAAAAATTACTTATGAACTTGTTACATTGATTCTATTCACATTCACTAAAATAAGCATTGAATTCTGAAGAAGACTAGGCTTCTGCTCTAGGCTGAAGTGAACCAATTTCTCTCGTTTAACTTTATTATTATTATTTTTCGAACTTCACTGTATTCGGCTCAGATTACAAGAACAGTGAAGGATAACTTTTCCTCCTCCCCCAATTTTTCCTGTTGTTAATGATGCCTTGGAGGGGGGGGGGGAGTAGCACCGTAGGAGAGAGGGAGGTTGTGGGGGTGGCGGGGTTGGGTTAGGTTTGTTGTCTCTGCTCTGCGTCTGCGGGCTCAAAGCATTTGTCTTTCTGGAGCTATTTAAAAACCCTACGCGGCAAAACACTCACGACTCACGACACCTCGGCAACAACGACGAATTCCTCGGCATCAAGAATCCATAAATCTCCCCCCTCACCCTCCCTCTTTCTCTCTACACTTTTTTATCTTAAGGAAGAGAGTACTTGTTGCATCCTCCGCTCAAAAACTCTCTCTTTCCCTGTCTCTCACTGTGTTTCTCTTGGAATGGAATATGTAAGTGGAAAAAAGTTTGATTTAAAGAAAAGCAAAAGGAATTTCGAGCAATAGACACGAAGAAGGTGATGACAAACTAGATCTTCTCCCCTTTGATTTGTAAAAACAATGTACTCGTGAACGCTGGCACGACGAGTGAAGAGGACTCGTTGAGAACACGGTTCTGACAGGATCATGTTGTTCACAATTGCTATTGATCTTTACTCAAAATTATTCAAAGTTTTAGATACCGCGTGAATGCATTTTTTAGGAGAGTGACTATAAATTTCTGAATGCATTCGAATTGATGACAATGCATTCAACAAGCACTCAAAATGTAATCCATAATTCGAATGTTTTATTAAGTAATCCTATAAAATAATGTTACCAACCTGATGGCGGATATGAGGAGTTTTCATGAAGTATAATAATAATATGCTCCGGATTAGCCGGTTTTAATTATTATAAAAATGTGCTCGTAATATATAACTGATAATGTTCCATCTTTGACATATTGAGGGTAAACTCACGTTAGCATTTTTCCTTAGATTCTATATTTTGTTTGTCAAGTTCAGTGCTTTTCTTTGATTTGGGCCCTGTTGTTAATCCCATAATATGGCCTCCGGAGTTTCTAATCAACATTTTGGTTTCATCATTTTATTTGATGTCAAATGTAACCAAGGCCATGGTCTCCGTAGTAGAGGTCGTGCTGTCCATGGTAGAGGCAGTGTACGAGGGAGAAGCAGTCGTACCAGAGCGCAGAGAGCGGCTATACTTATGACCAGCAGTGATGAAGAAAACGATTCCGAATAGAAAGATGCACTTAACCTGAACAGAATACCTGAAAACATGGACGCTAATTGCATTTTATGTGACGGTAGCAAAAGAAAACGATAGCTGGAGTGAAGAATGGGTAAAATCAGTAGAAGCTACCAGGCCTGAACATAAAAAAGATAAAACACTGTTACGTCGTTCTGGTGTGCTCTATGCCTAGGAAATTACAAAGCCTGGAAGCGAAAAAGCCACCTGATCATCGGGGGTGCTAACATTTATCTTGAATGTTAACAATCAGTGTTTCCCGTTTGTTGGAAACAATGAAGGTTGGATTTTTGCTAACACTCCGATGGTCAGAAGACTTTTCCGCTTCCAAGCCTTGTTATCTCGTTGGCTTCGGGTGGTGCTATTAGAGAAGTAAGTTCAATGCCATAATCTTAGTACTTCAACAATACATTATTGATGTCATGTTCAGGCCTGGTAGTTTCTAGAAGGCCGTGGTACAATGCCAAAGGTAGCAAATGTACAAGTGATTGTATCGGGCCAGAAGAAGCTTTAGCAAAATGCTACTTAAAGAAGGCACGCTTGGTCTGTACGTTTATCTGGCCGTAAAGACATGTTAACTTTTTCAAATACTGTTTTCAGAAATATGGCCATCAAGGTCGTAGATCGGCTGTATTAACTTTTCAGGATATTTCGTGGACATCTTCAAGTCGAATTCACGTGCTAAAAGAGTGATGTAAATAACGCCAAGATAATGGCATGTCATTTAACAATCGATTCGTCAAGAATGAATATACAGTTACTTTTTGTTTATCTTTTAAGTATTGTTGAAGTTAGCACGCGCACGCGACGATCGCTTTGTCGATGCACGATTGCTCAGTTGCTCATAATCTAATGTATATTACTAAGTAGCGGAAAAATTGAGATACTTATTGGCTTTACAGTGTCCGTCTGTCCCCTTCATAATTTCTACACTTTCTGAGGTAGAAGATTGAAATTAAGAATGGAGCTTATTATGGGCATGTACACTTCCACTATTTAGATTGGTTTTGAGCGGTGCACTGGGGTCGGAATTACGCGGGTGGGACTCAGAG